>JAAMXY010000261.1:14750-48128 GCA_019677205.1 Pinguiococcus pyrenoidosus | reverse complement strand
AAAGCGTGAAAGATGGCGACTCAACCGAGCTCAGGCACACCGCCACTCGATGAGCTTATTCGCCAAATTTGTAGTGCTTGGACACGGCTTCATGGACGTCCCAAACACACGACATGCCTGAGAGAAGAAGATCAATCAGCAGTTGTCCTGCGAGGCCCGATCCTTTCTGTCTCAGATAGTGACTCGGACCTTGGGGAAATGTGACCAGGTCGCCTTTCCCAAAAGTCACAGGTTCTCCACCGTCCGGCGTGACCGTCACGCGGCCAGCTAGGAGGAAGCAGGTCTCCTTCTCGCCATAGCTCCACGGGAACTTGGAGGCCTTTGGGGCATTCTTCACTAAACGAACAACATGTGGCGTTTTTCGTGCAAGAAGAGCAAGGCACGCACCTCACATCCCCACGTAGGCCATTCCGAGACGCCCAACGCGCTCAGAGTCTCCTGCGGCGGACTGGAGATCACCGTAATCTGGTTGCCCATGTTGGTGCTGGTGCTGCTGGAGAACACCCGCACCGTGGTGCGGCGCGCTGATGGGGCCACCCACGCCGCAGCTGAGCTGAGAGCGAGCAAACCGAGGAGCAGCTTCATTGGACTGGATGGGGGGAGCGGACGAAAAGCGACTGAAGGGCCTTGAAAAAAGCGCGGGAAAAGAGCGCAGACGGAGTGGGAAAGAGCTTACTATCCTGCTAAGGCAAAGGCGTGTAGTGGATGTCGACAGTCTTACACGACAATCATTGGATACAAGAATATTAAAAATATTCAAAAATAACTTTTGGACGATGTGATTGAGTAACGGTGTTATTCCTCAACAGAAGCCTAGACAGGAAACGCCTCGGCGTTGCACCCTTTCCAAGACTCTCACGGAATGTACGCCGCATTTGCGCTGAAAACGCCAGTTCAACCATGACGAGCATCGCAGCCGCCCTGAAGAAGTGGGAGTCCAAGAACGAGGGCGTGGAGATCGCCCAAGCAACGGAAGTCAAGCTGTACTGCCAGGTACTCCGCCGCCTTTCTTTCTCTCTCTCCCTTTCAACGCCAGAATTTCAGCTAAAGCACCTTAACTTTGCTGCTATTAGATCCCTCCCATCCAGCGCATGGACGCCACGCTTGCTGGCCTAAGCAGCGTGGAGCATCTCAGCCTTTCCACCAACCAAATCGACCGCATCAGTGGCCTGAGAGGCCTCGAATGCCTTAGAACGCTCAGTCTCGGGCGGAATAACATCCGCTCGTTGGCGGTATGTGGCGATTTCCGGTCTTCGTATCTCTCTTATGACCTTGCGAGAGTGGCAGTTGCGAGTTTGCAGCTTCGGCGGATCGGGCAGCGACCAAACCGCTTTGTCGATGTTGAGTTGCGGCGACGTCTCGAGGGTTTCAAGGGGGTTTGAAGAGATTCTGCCACCAACTTGCTGAGGTGCTCTTCCATTCTAGGGCCTCGATGATGTGGCAGAGACGCTGGAGCAATTGTGGGTCAGCTACAATCAGATCTCGTCGCTAGATGGACTGCAGAGCCTGAGCAAGCTGGAGACGCTCTACATGTCCAACAACAGTCTGTCTTGGGACGAGCTCGATAAGCTGAAGGTTCGCGCAAACGAAGCTGGTGATGGCTTCCTCTTGCGAGCAGTGACTCATAGTGTTTCGGTGGACCCAAAGGACCTTCCGTGCTTGCAAAATGTCGTGTTCAAGGGGAGTCTCCCAACGGACGGCATGGACGAAGCCCAGTATCGCGTGGAGATTTTGAAGGTTCGTGCGGAGGCATTCCGTGCTCGTCCAAGGTTGCGCGCTGCTCACCGTTCTTCCTCGTTGCACCTGTGAATCGACAGAGGCTTCCAGGGCTCGCGAAGATAGACGGTGCGATGGTCACCCCAGACGAGCTCAGTCTAGCACAAGCACCCGCGGAGTAGGCAAGGGAGGCGCGAGGCTCCAGTGCAGTGCAGACGGGTTTCACATAGAAAGACTCGCGAAAAAAAGAGTCTCTTAGTCTTCACATCTTTCGGTACCTCGTGGCACTGCTCGCAGACTTTCGCAAAGCTTAGGATCTTGTAGCACTCTTCGTATTGCACACGCTCCCACACGCACGGCGCGCTTTACGCGTCCTTCCCATCCAAAACAGACAGAAATCCCGCCGCGTAGGAGGCTGCGGCACCTACAGCAGCTCCAAGCATCTCCACCATCTCAAGGCGAAGCCAGCTGCCGAGCCCGCTCGAGTACAGCAGGCGATGCATGCCGTAGAACGCCGTTGGCAAAAAGTGTAGCTTGGCAAAACTGGAAGCGGCGATGCCGTTCACCACGGGCAGCTCTCCGTCCAGCGTCACCACCGACAGAAGTGGCACCGTCTCTACGGTGCTCGATGCGGAGACGACCACCTCCCTGGAAGACAGGGCCGTCCCGTCGACGGTTGCGACGCAGATGCCCGGCTCCACGTGCTGCGCCTCGACGAGCTGTACGGCGGCGCCTTCTCCCGTGGAGCAGTCCACTCTGCCGACGAGATGACTCGGGGACATTCGGAGGCTCCGACCCGAGCTGGTCACGACCGTCGTCAGCACGGTGCTTCTCTTGGGTAGTGCCCGGTGGGGCAGCGCTACGACGGGGCTCACTTGGAGCTCCCCAGAGCTTCGCGAGAGCGTGACGATCTCGTCTCCGATCTCCAGCTGCGTCAGTGGCATCTCCGCTCCTGATGCAAGCGTCACGGTGGAGTCCGCTGCGAAGCACGCGTCATCGTCACTCGGAGCGGTCTTCAGATCGTTGCAGTATGTCTTCTGGCGCTCGGTCACCAGGAACACCAGGTCAAAGCCGTCTCCGACGGTAACCCCGTCGTCCTCCTCCGAGAAGTGACATTCGTTCAAGACGGTGTCCTCGTCTTCGACGGATATCTTGCACTCGGAGTCAGCGAAGCGGGAGGCCGTCACGACATCGCCGTTGCTGCAGTCCACCTGGAAGGAGCCTTCGCCTTGCTTGATGCAGCCTCCTTTGTGAACGCCCAGGAAGGTGTAGTCGATGGGCCGTTCACAGAGACGATCGTGGAAGCGAACTTCAGAGACGCCGCCGGAGAACTCTCCTTCCGGACTCGCAAACGACCTCTGCACCCGACGAGGCAGAAAGTCGTCGTCCTTGCACTTGCCTTCAGGAGCAGGGACCTCAAAGTCTTCGAGCACCGTCTCGCAGTGGTCATCCTGATAAGTCTTGTAGCTGATGGTCTGGCCCTCATACTGGTATCGCACGGAGCCGACGGGCTCTCCGAATTTGGCTCTCGCCGCGAGGCAGGTGTTCGTCACCACGCCCTCGAGATACGAATAGGCGTTTAAAGCTTTCCAGGTCTGCAGCGCATCGCCGCAGCTGTCGAACTGCAGAAACTCCTTGGTCGCCAGCCGCCTCTCATGCTCCTGCGCCGGCCTCTCGTCGGTGCGGTACAGCAGCTGAATGCCATGCCGAGCATGCGGAAGCAAAGGTGCCAGGTGGAACTTCTCTCGCATGCCCGCGGAGGCGCGGGCCACGGCAAGCGCGAAGACGAGGCCTCGCATCGTTCCTCGAGCAGTGAGGGACGCGGCGGCGGGAGAGACGACGGAGACCGCAGCTGCGACGTGGCTCCTGTGGTCCCGGGAGCAAATTCCTCCAGCTTCGAAGGTCGCCGCGGTGGCCCTACCTTCGGACTTCCTGACGCATGCAATGAGCGAGCAATGAATTGAAATTCTTTCTTCCTTGGTGCCGCCGGATGTCGGATGCGGGGATCTTGTCGATCTGGACAGAACAGTTTCGAAAAGGCGCCTTCGATTCCGATGCACAGAGCATAGAGACAAATACGGAGCATCCCCAAGAAGGCTTCATGCTTGCTCGGACGCCCTGAATCCTGAAGAGGTGGCTGTACGTCAACCTCTCTGCCACACGAGTTGTTCCGCGCGTGTGGCCGACAGCTTCGCAGGATCTGTTGTCTCTGAGCTCCTGCACGCAGCCGTCGACTCTGGGGGCTCGTAGCTTGCGATAATTTGTGGTCTCCCCAAAGACTTCTACCATCACCGAGTCTTCCGCCGTGAGCTCATGAACAAGTGAGGACACTTCCTTCGTCTGCGACGGTCGAGAAAGTGATCCTTTCGGCCTTCTCGATGCGCTCCACTCAGACCTGTACAACGGCGGCAGCAACGATCTACTCCTCACTGCCCATTTGACCAACCATGCTCTCGTGCTTCTTGGTCCACCGATGTTTCCTTCGTTCCCGCTT
This sequence comes from Pinguiococcus pyrenoidosus, assembly GCA_019677205.1. NCBI lineage: Eukaryota > Pinguiophyceae > Pinguiochrysidales > Pinguiochrysidaceae > Pinguiococcus > Pinguiococcus pyrenoidosus. The sequence continues at coordinate 43,918 of JAAMXY010000261.1, read as the reverse complement.
CTCCAAAAAGCGCAGCCTTCTATGCTTCGCTCTCGCCGGATCCAAGCCTGCAGTTGTGCCCCTGAGGCGAACGAAGCCGCACGGTCAGCCGCCTTCGCCTCCGCGTCCAAGCTTAGGACGAGCCAGCTACCTTCGCCGCTTCTGCCGCAGATCCCGTTCGATCGCGATCTGGAAGCTGTTCTGCCGCACGTAGTCCTGGAAGCACGTGATGGTGATGGTGTCGCCGCAGATGCGGAAGTTGGGCTCCGCGATGTGGATGAACGGCTCGCCATCCACTGCGGAAAGGCCATCGTCAGTGCTGCCCAGGAGGGCACGCGCGCCAGCGGGAGGCAGATTTCACGTACGCTGCACTTTCTTTTTCCCGCTCTTTTGCTCTTTCATAGCTGCGCGATACGCCTGAGGAGCAGAGAGACTTGGACTCAGTCGCGAGACCCAACAATCTGAGATCTTTGCCGCCGAACCTGAAGTATCTTTTCGTCCTCTCGCTTCTGCTTGTGCGCCAAGCAGCGCACTCCTTCTTCTGACGCCACGCAGTGCTCCGAACAGAAGCCCAGAATGCAGCCTGAGGATGTGGCGCAGAGGGACAAACGCAGGAGAAAAGGGGAGAGCACAGACGCTTGAGCGTTTGAAACGCACCCAGGGAGGGTCTCACAGAGCGACGCACCCTCTTTGCACTTGCGCCCGCACTGCTTGTTCTCATCGTTCACGAAGCAGCAGAGCTTGAAGCTCACGCCCGCCCGACCCGGCATATCCGCACTGCGACGCACGAAAGTGGACGCACTGGAAAGGCCGTTTGGCGGATTCAGTTTCAACCAAAATGCGCGGGAAAATCATGAAGCCTCTCCCTCTACGAAAATTTTAAAATTTTCATATACCATTTTATATATCAATATAATATGACACAAACAAAATTTAAAATTTAGGAAAACATCGCAAAACCAATGGTTGCTACCTTTAATCAAAATAACAATGAACAAAAATGGTAAATATATCTAAAATACCCGCTTGCTCTCCGTCCGTCCATTTGAGCGCCTTGTGCGCAGCTGTGGTTCGCGCCACGAGATCCGCGCGCTGACCTCTGCGCGCCGCTGGATTCTCCGCAGATGAGATAAGGAGGCGGCGACAGTTGCGAGGACGCCCAGACGACGCGTGGGCTGTGACACTTGCGGCGTCGCTGTAGACCGATTTGTCCAGAAGACGATCGAAAACTCGGCGCCGCTTCCTCTCAGCCGAAACTGGTTTCTGCCGACGTCAAGATCGCGCCCAGAAGCCTTTGAGAGAGCTCAGCAGAGCAGCGCTCGATTTCGGTCACCGCTGGGAATCCGCGCCGGGGAGAGATAGATACGCCATGGATCCGAACTATGGGCCGCCGCCGGGGATGATGTGGTATCCTCCGCCGGGCATGCCGCCGGGCATGCCGCCCGGAGCCCCCCCGGGCATGCCGCCCGGAGCCCCCCCAGGCATGCCGCCCGGAGCGCCACCGGGCATGCCACCTGGCATGCCACCGGGCATGCCGCCGGGCATGCCTACTGGCATGTACGCGGCGCCGCAGCCGTTCCAAGGGCCGACGGACGAGAGCGTCTCGGCGCTGCTTGACGAGGAGGAAGAGAAGGCGAAGCGGATGGACAACCGCGCCAAGAAGTGGGGTCAGCTGAACGCGAAGCGCTTCGGGAGGAAGAAGGCCTTCGGCTACACCCAGGCCACCAACGACGACGAGATGCCGCCGGAGCTCGTGCGCAAGATCATCAAGGACCACGGCGACATGACGTCCCGGAAGTTCCGCCACGACAAGAGGGTCTATCTCGGCGCGTTGAAGTTCATGCCCCACGCGGTGTTCAAGCTCCTGGAGAACATGCCCATGCCGTGGGAGCAGGCGCGGAACGTGCGGGTGCTCTACCACATCACGGGGGCGATCTCCTTCGTGAACGAGCAGCCGCTGGTGATCGAGCCCGTGTTCATCGCGCAGTGGGGTACGATGTGGATCATGATGCGCAGGGAGAAGCGCGATCGCCGCCACTTCAAGCGGATGCGATTCCCTCCGTTTGACGACGAGGAGCCGCCGCTGGACTACGGAGACAACATCCTGGATGTGGAACCTCTGGATCCGATCCAGCTCGAGCTCGACGAGGAGGACGACGAGGCTGTCATCCACTGGTTCTACGATCACCAGCCGTTGAAGTACTCGACGCCCAGCCAGGTCAATGGACCCAGCTACAAGACCTGGCGCCTCACGATTCCGCAGATGGCCAACCTGTACCGGCTGGCGAATCAGCTGGTGTCCGAACTGCTGGATCGCAACTACTGGTACCTCTTCGACAAGAAGTCCTTCTTCACGGCCAAGGCGCTCAACGTGGCGATTCCGGGAGGGCCCAAGTTCGAGCCGCTGTTCATCGACGACGAAGTGGATGACCAGGACTGGAACGAGTTCAACGACATCAACAAGATCATCATCCGGCACCAGATTCGCACGGAGTATCGCGCGGCGTTTCCGTACATGTACAATTCCAGGCCGCGGTCGGTGCACATGACGCCGTACCATTCGCCGCCCCTGTACTACATCAAGGCCGAGGACCCGGACCTGCCCGCGTACTACTTCGACCCCATCGTGAACCCCATCAGCGCCTTCCGGAGGAAAGGAAGGCAGGAGGCAGACGAAGGGGACGACGAGTTCGACTGGGAAGAAGAGGACGATGCCTTCTCGTTGCCGCCGAAGTTCTCGCCGCTTCTCGAGGCCGACGAGCTGTACACGGACAACACGGCGGACGGCATCAGCCTCTACTGGGCCCCTCGGCCCTTCTGCTTGCGCACGGGGCGGACCCGGCGGGCGCAGGATGTCCCGCTGGTGAACCAGTGGTTCAAGGAGCACTGTCCGCCGGGCTATCCCGTGAAGGTCCGCGTGTCGTACCAGAAGCTTCTGAAGACCTGGGTTGCCAACGAGCTGCACCACAAGCCCCCCAAGGCGCAGTCGAAGAAGTCCCTGTTCCGCGCCCTGCGGGCCACAAAGTTCTTCCAAGCCACGCAACTGGATTGGGTGGAAGTGGGCCTGCAGATTTGCCGCCAGGGCTACAACATGCTGAACCTGCTGATCCACCGCAAGAACTTGAACTACCTGCACCTGGACTACAACTTCAACCTAAAGCCCGTGAAGACCTTGACGACCAAGGAGCGCAAGAAGAGTCGATTCGGAAACGCCTTCCACCTCATGCGAGAGATTTTGCGCCTCACGAAGCTCGTGGTCGACTCGCATGTCCAGTATCGCATCGGCAACGTCGACGCCTTCCAGCTCGCGGACGGGCTGCAGTACACCTTCGCCCACGTGGGCCAGCTCACCGGCATGTATCGCTACAAGTACAAGCTGATGCGGCAGATTCGGAAGTGCAAGGATCTGAAGCACCTCATCTACTGGCGCTTCAACACCGGGCCCGTGAGCAAGGGCCCCGGCGTCGGCATCTGGGCCGCCGGCTGGCGCGTCTGGCTGTTCTTCCTCCGAGGAATGATTCCGGTGCTGGAGAGGTGGCTGGGAAACCTGCTCGCACGGCAGTTCGAAGGCCGGCACTCGAAGGGCATCGCCAAGACTGTCACGAAGCAACGGGTGGAGTCCCACTACGACCTGGAACTTCGTGCCGCGGTCATGCACGACATCCTCGACCAAATGCCCGAGGGCGTCAAGGCCAACAAGGCCCGGACGATCCTGGCCCACCTCTCCGAGGCTTGGCGCTGCTGGAAGGCCAACATCCCGTGGAAGGTCCCCGGTCTCCCTGCTCCCATCGAGAACATGATCCTGCGCTACGTGAAGGAGAAGGCCGAATTCTACACGTCCATCGCCCACTTCAATCGCGAGCGCATCAAGCGCGGAGCGACCGTGGACAAGGCCGTTTGCCGGAAGAACCTGGGGAGGCTCACGCGCCTCTTCCTGAAGGCGGAGCAGGAGCGGCAGCACAACTACCTGAAGGATGGCCCGTACCTTGGGCCGGATGAAGCCGTCGCCATATACCGGACGACCGTGCACTGGCTGGACAGCCGGGATTTCAGTCCCATTCCCTTCATCCCTCTGTCCTACAAGCACGATACGAAGCTTCTCATCCTGGCCTTGGAGCGGCTGAAGGAGACCTTCAGCCTGAACATCCGGCTCAATCAGACCGAGCGCGAGGAGCTCGGGCTGGTCGAGCAAGCGTACGACAACCCGCACGAAGCCCTGACTCGGATCAAGAGGCACCTCCTCACGCAGCGGACCTTCAAGGAAGTCGGCTTCGAGCTCTTTGACAACTTCAGCCACACGACGCCGGTCTTCGATATCGATCCGACCGAGAAGATCACCGATGCATACCTTGATCAGTACCTCTGGTACGAGGCGGATAAACGGCGCCTCTTCCCGACGTGGATCAAGCCAGCCGACTCGGAGCCGGCACCCGTGCTGGTGTACAAGTGGTGCCAGGGCGTGAACAATCTCGATCAGATCTGGGAGACGTCTGAAGGCGAGTGCACCGTGATGATGCAGGCGAAGCTCGAGCGCGTCTTCGAGAAGGTCGACTTCACGATGCTCAATCGGCTGCTCCGGCTGATCGTGGATCACAACATCGCGGACTACATGACGGCCAAGAACAACGTCGAGCTGAGCTACAAGGACATGATCCACACGAACAGCTACGGGATGATCCGCGGCCTGCAGTTTGGGTCCTTCATGTACCAGTACTACGGGCTCATTCTGGACCTCCTCCTGCTGGGCCTCACTCGGGCGTCGGAGATCGCGGGGCCGGCGACCAGTCCCAACCTTTATCTCGGCTTCAAGGACAAGGACACGGAGAGCAGGCACCCGATCCGCTTGTACACGCGGTACATCGATCAGATCTTCGTCCTCTTCCGGTTCGATGCGGAAGACGCCTCGGAGCTGATTCAACGGTTTCTCACGGTGCATCCGGATCCGAACAACGAGAACGTCGTGGGATACAACAACAAGAAGTGCTGGCCGCGGGACTGCCGCATGCGTCTCATGAAGCACGACGTCAATCTGGGCCGAGCAGTCTTCTGGGACATGAAGAATCGGCTCCCGCGCTCGCTGACCACCTTTGAGTGGGACAGCGCCTTTGTCTCGGTGTACTCGAAGGACAATCCGAATCTCCTCTTCGACATGTGCGGCTTCGAGGTCCGAATCAAGCCCAAGTGCCGCATGCTGAACGAGACCTTCGAGCATCGTGACGGCGTCTGGAATCTCCAGAACGACGCCACGAAGGAGATGACGGCGCAGGCCTTCCTTCGCGTCAGCGAGGAGGCTCAGGCGGCCTTCGAGAACCGCGTGCGCCAGATTCTCATGTCCTCCGGGAGCACGACCTTCACGAAGATCGCGAACAAGTGGAACACGGTGCTCATCTCGCTCATGGTGTACTTCCGGGAGGCGGTCATCGCCACGCAGGAGATGCTGGATCTGCTCGTGAAGTGCGAGAATAAGATTCAAACGCGCATCAAGATTGGGCTGAACTCCAAGATGCCCAGTCGATTCCCCCCGTGCGTCTTCTACTCTCCAAAGGAGCTGGGCGGATTGGGCATGCTGAGCATGGGGCACGTCCTGATTCCACAGTCCGACTTGCGCTACAGCAAGCAGACCGACGCGGGCGTCACACACTTCCGGAGCGGCATGTCCCACGAAGACGACCAGCTCATTCCCATCCTCTTCCGATACATCCAGCCGTGGGAGTCGGAGTTTATCGATTCCGACCGAGTCTGGGCTGAGTACGCGCTGAAGCGGCAGGAGGCCAACGCGCAGAACCGACGCCTCGGGCTGGAGGATCTGGAGGACAGCTGGGACCGCGGCATTCCGCGGATCAACACCCTGTTCCAGAAGGATCGCCACACGCTGGCGTACGACAAGGGATGGCGGGTTCGCCGCGAGTTCAAGAAGTACACCCTGCTGCGGCACGATTCCTTCGCGTGGACGAACACGAGGCACGACGGCAAGCTGTGGAACTTGAACAACTACCGGACCGACATGATACAGGCGCTGGGCGGCATCGAAGGGCTGCTTGAGCACACCCTCTTCAAGGGAACGTACTTCCCCACGTGGGAGGGCCTTTTCTGGGAGAAGGCCTCGGGCTTTGAGGAGTCCATGAAGTTCAAGAAGCTGACGAACGCGCAGCGCTCCGGCCTCAACCAGATCCCGAATCGCCGCTTCACGCTGTGGTGGTCTCCCACGATCAACCGGGCGAACGTGTACGTCGGCTTCCAAGTCCAGCTGGACCTCACGGGCATCTTCATGCACGGCAAGATTCCAACGCTGAAGATCTCGTACATCCAGTGCTTCCGGGCGCACCTTTGGCAGAAGATCCACGAGTCGATCGTCATGGACCTGGCGCAGATCTTCGACCAGGAATTGGATGCGTTGGAGATCGAGAACGTGCAGAAGGAGGCGATTCACCCGCGGAAGTCGTACAAGATGAACTCCTCCTGTGCCGACCTCCTGCTCATGGCGGCGTACAAGTGGCAGGTCAGCAAGCCCAGCCTGCTGCACGACACGAAGGACCAGTACGACGGGGGCACGTCGAATCGATTCTGGGTCGATGTGCAGCTGCGCTGGGGCGACTACGACTCCCACGACATCGAGCGATACTGCCGTGCGAAGTTCTTGGACTACACGACGGACAGCATGAGCATCTATCCATCCCCCACGGGCGTCCTGGTCGGCGTCGACCTGGCATACAACCTGTACTCGGGCTACGGCAATTGGTTCGCCGGGTGCAAACCGCTGATGCAGCAGGGCATGGCAAAGATCATCAAGGCGAACCCGGCGCTCTACGTCCTGCGAGAACGGATTCGCAAGGGACTGCAGCTCTACAGCTCCGAGCCGACGGAGCCGTACCTGAGCTCCCAGAACTACGGAGAGCTCTTCAGCAACCAGATCATCTGGTTCGTGGACGACACCAACGTGTACCGGGTCACGATCCACCGCACGATGGAGGGGAACCTCACCACGAAGCCGATCAATGGTGCCATTTTCATCTTCAACCCGCGGACCGGACAGCTGTTCCTCAAGATCATTCACACGTCCGTGTGGGCGGGGCAGAAGCGCCTGTCGCAGCTGGCGAAGTGGAAGACGGCCGAGGAGGTGGCGGCGCTCATCCGGTCGCTCCCGGTGGAAGAGCAGCCCAAGCAGATCATCGTGACGAGAAAGGGCATGCTCGATCCCTTGGAGGTCCACTGCCTGGACTTCCCGAACATCGTCATCAAGGGCTCCGAGCTGCAGCTGCCCTTCCAGGCGTGCTTGAAGATCGAGAAGTTTGGCGATCTGATTCTGCGGGCCACCGAGCCGCAGATGGTGCTCTTCAACATCTACGACGACTGGCTGAAGTCCATCTCGTCGTACACGGCGTTCTCCAGGCTGATCCTGATCCTCCGGGCGCTGCATGTGAACCAGGAGAAGACCAAGATTATTCTGCGCCCGGACAAGTCCGTCACCACGGAGCCTCACCACGTCTGGCCGTCCCTGAGCGACGAAGACTGGATCAAGGTCGAGGTGGCCATGAAGGATCTCATCCTCGCGGACTATGGCAAGAAGAACAACGTGAACGTCGCGAGCTTGACGCAGTCCGAGATTCGGGACATCATCCTCGGTATGGAGATCGCGCCACCTTCGCTGCAGCGCCAGCAAGTCGCCGAGATTGAGAAGCAGGCGAGGGAGCAGTCGCAGTTGACGGCGACCACCACCAAGACGACGAATGTGCATGGGGATGAGATGATCGTGACGACCACGTCTGCGTACGAGCAGCAGACCTTCAGCTCGAAGACCGACTGGCGCGTCCGCGCGATCAGTGCCACCAACTTGGGGCTGCGGACGTCGCACATCTACGTGAACTCCGACGACGTCCGAGACGAGGGCTTCACGTACGTCCTCCCCAAGAACGTCCTCAGCAAGTTCATCAAGATCAGCGACCTGCGGACGCAGATTGCGGGGTACCTGTACGGCATCTCTCCCGAGGACAACCCGACGGTGAAGGAGATTCGCGCCATCGTAATGGTCCCGCAGGTTGGCTCCCATCAGAGCGTGACCCTTCCGCGGCAGCTTCCAGAGCACGACCATCTGTCGGAGCTGGAGCCGCTGGGCTGGATCCACACCCAGCCGAACGAGCTGACGCAGCTGCCGCCGCAGGACGTGGTGTCCCACGCCCGACGGCTTGACGCCGCGTCCGCTTGGGACCGCGACAAATGCGTCATTCTCACCTGCAGCTTCACGCCCGGCTCCTGCTCCTTGACCGCGTACAAGCTGACGGGCGATGGCGTCGAGTGGGGTGTGAAGCAGGCGGAGTCTGCCGAGGGCAACGCGGCGGCCAGTGGCACCGGCTCGTACCAAGGATATTCTCCGGCGTTCTACCAGAAGGTGCAGATGCTCCTGAGCGACCGGTACCTGGGCTTCTTCATGGTTCCCGATACCGACATCTGGAACTACAACTTCATGGGGGTGAGCCACAGCGAGGGCATGAAGTATTCCCTGGCGCTGCGAAACCCCTTGCCCTTCTACGATGAGAAGCACCGTCCGAGCCACTACCTCAACTTCGCCGCCATGGACAACACGGGTGAACAAGACATGGAAGCGGAGGTGGAGGACTTCTTTGCGTAGTTTGAGGACTTCTTTGCGTAGTTTGAGGTCTTCTTCGCGGAGTTTGAGGACTTCTTCGCGGAGCTTGACATTTGCGAGTGTGAAGCAGCTCCGTTCGAAATGGCGAGAGCAAAGCTTGGCGGTGGCCGTGGCGGTGGTGGTGGAACGTCGTCGCTTTTGAAGACGACGGTGTCGGAGGAGAACAGACTGTAAGAGAGCTTTGAGAAAACCGCTCTTCATCTGTGGTTCTGCTGAATGTACATCTGGAGGTCCTGTGCGTACGCCAGCATCTCCGCTCCGGGTAGCGACAGATCTTGGTGCACGGCCGCACGGAAGCCCAGCTCCAATCTTCGCAGCTCGGTGAGCGAGATGCCGGCGGCCTGCGCGTAGCTGTTGGGATCCGCCTGGTAGGCGTCTCTGCCGCCGTCCACCACCTGCCACGCCACCAGCACCGCCGCACACACCGCTCTATGCTGTCTCTCCGGGGTGAGGAACACGTCTTGGGAGCGCGTGAGGCGATCCAAAAACACCAAAGTGGCCAGAAGGCCCATGGAGCTCAGGTCCGTGAAGGCGCTCAATCGCGCCAAGTACGCCTCCAACGGCATGTCCGGGATGCTGACGGCGTCAAAGATGGTGCTGTCGCCCGTGGCTGCACTCTGAGACTTGAGTGTCACTCGGTTGGGCCATCCAATGCGGCCGTTCGTGGCCGCAACGTCGGAAATTACCGCTGTTTTGCGGTCAAACAGCGGGGTTTAGGGGTCCAAAGCGCGGGAAAATGGCGGAATGGAGGCTTTCTCAAGTACCTGCGATGGACTGTAGTAACCTGGTCTTCGGTAAGTGCGCCACGACCTCCACAGCGCTCTGCATGGACGAAGTGACCGGCGGCGACATGGGGATGTAAGTGCGCTCGATGACTGTGACGCTGTACTTTGGGTCGTTGGACGCCCGCACAGTGACGGTCGCGCTCAGGACAAGAAGCCACAACGCATCGCGCGGTCGCATGCTGAGAGAGAGGCGTCTCATGCGGATAGAGAGGTGCGCAACGGCGGCGAATTGTCCGTTGTGTAAAGCGCTGAAAAATGGCGCGAAAACCTCTCAGGTGCGTGGCGGAGTACTTCCACAGGTAGTATCTTTTCAAAAATTCAATATAAATTAATAAATACTTATGTATAAACCTTATGTTATATATAAAATGTATATTTAAAATCTGGAGCGCCCGCTGAAGCTGGTTTCCCGCGCTTTTGTCGTTTGAATTCCCGCCATGCGCTCGTCCGTGAGATGTGCGCTCTCAGTGACGTCCGCGCGACGATCACTGAGCGTGATGACCAGATTAGAGAAGCAGCAGCGAAAGCGAGGCTACTTTTACGAGATGTTCGAGGCCGGCAAGCTGCAGGTGCGTCTTTCCGCCGCGGCGGAAGCGCTTCTCCGCCACTCAAGAAGCGTTCTTTTCAGGGGAAGTTGTTTAAGGGCTCTACTGCGATAGTGAAGCGCAGCGACGCGATGGCCTTTCCGAAGATATCAGTGGAGAATCTCATGGGAAACTCTGTAGAACTGCCGACGGATATCAAAGGTGCGCAGAACGCACTTGAGGAAGGTGGTTTCTTCGGACCTCTCATCACCCGAATCTCTTGGAAAGGAGCGCCGGCACTGGTGCTTGTGAGTTATCGACAGTACGGCTTCAATCAGGCGAAGCAGTGGCTCGAGAAGCTGGAGCCTGGGGCCCCGGATGCGATTCCTGGCCTGAGAGTGATGAAGCTGAGCATCGTGGAGCACACCATTCTGCGGTGAGGAGCGCCCTGCGTCTTCTCGGTGGGCTGTCAGAGTCTCATGCTTCTTATCAATGGTGCCAGCGCGTTCTTTCAGTGGTTTGTAAAGTCGAATCTGCGGAGAGAGATCCCGGAAGCCATGCACGACAACGTGGTCGTGACTTTCCGAGACATTGCCAAATGGAGAGACTCTGCGGACATCCTGAATCGCTGCTGCTGCTACCTGTATCTCTTGGACGAGAGCGGGAAGATCAGGTGAGAGCTTGTCTGCCAAACACGTGCACAAAGCAGAAAGGCTGCAGCGGCGTGATTGATGCGTGCTGCGTTGCAGGTGGCGATGTACGGGCCTACCAACCGAGGAGGAGATGGGCCAGTTGAATGCGCACACTTCCACGCTGCTGAAAGAGAAGACGGCGTGACAGTGTCACCAGGAAGAAGCCAAAAAACGACCATAGCTTCTTATGATTGAGGACGTGGATATGGCCAGCACACCGAGCCTGAGAAAGGCAGCGCGTTGGTGGCGAAGGAAAAGGGAAAACTCGACTACGGCAATCGAGAAAGCTTGCCAGCGAAATCCTGACGAGCGAACGGAACACGCCTCTCTCCTCTCTCTGCGCGAGTCGGTCTCATCTTCGCCGGCGTCAGGCCCAAAGCGCACCCCAAAAAAAAGAAGGGCGAGGCTTGCTTGCCTCCTCGTTGATGTTGACGATGAAGCTGCTTCCCCTCCGAACGCCATACTATGCGGTGATAAGGAGTCGTAGAGACCGGTGCAAGCCATGCAGCGAATCATGCTGCGCCAAAGCTCCTTCAAGACTACGGATTGGTTGAAGGGATTTGAGCAGACGCATGCACTTTCCTTGTGCGGCGCGTAGTCGCGTCGCAGGTGCTCAAGATCGGAGTCTAAAATCTGTCGCCCCCCAATCGGCTTATTCTTTGAACTTCAGTTCCACGAACTTTCTTTTGCATGGCACTTTCACAATCTTTGGCGGATTCCAACCAAGTTTCACCCTTGACCCCGCCTTTTGTACTACCGGTCACACAACTCTCGTTCAAGTTGATCATCCCGGTGTCGCATGGCCTGTCCAAGATCAGCTGGCCCGTCCAGCCGGCGACTGCAACTTGAGAGCGGAGCGCTGTGAAGCGCGCGCGTGTACGTCGCGTACCCCTCTTGTCTCGCCAACGCGTTCTGCCATCTCGAAACTTGGATTCTAAGCGGCGTGGTGGCGCCCAAAACCGGCCTCGGGCGCTCTTGAGCACTGAACGCACTTGGGGTGAACTGTCATGTTGTCTCGTCGCTTGGCGCCCTGGGGCGCCAAGGGCCTCGTGCGGCCCCTGAGTTCTCAGGTACGCCGCGAAGCTCTCCTGGTATCCCTTCTGCCAAGCTGTGCGTGTTGGAAGCGTAAAAAAACGGCGCGAAAGTGAAGAGTTCTGCGAAAAGCGCATTTGAAAGCGCGGAGAAGCAGCGGCGCAATGCAGCCGCGCGTGTTGGAACGGCGCAGAAGACCCCATACCATGAGTTTGATGCTTCGTGCCGACAGTGGTGTCTTCGAGTCACGAGAGGACACGAAAGGTGCAGATGGTTATCGCATTGAGTGGCCCAAAGCGGCCCTTTTCCAAAGGCTCCGCGGCGGCAAGCACCTGCTGCCCAATGTAGAGTGGTCCCTAGCGCTTCGCCTCCCGAGTTTTGCCGGCAATCTGAAGCAGCCACAAAGTGGATAGACACTCTGGGGCCAAGAAACCCGAAGACTGTGCCAATTCAACGCTTGCAACGCACGCGAGAGGCCTGACCTCGCGCCGGCTCGTCCAACCTTTAGGCACCACCGATTCCCTTCAAGAAGATCATGGCGGCCAACCGAGGCGAGATCGCGACGCGGATCATGCGCGCTGGGACGGAGCTTGGTAGGGCGTTTCTGAAGATTTCTCGCGGTCCACCACGTCGAGGGACTCACGAGTCGAGATGTGCCTGGCAGGCCTCGAGACCGTGGGCATCTACAGCAAAGAGGACCGCTTCACGCAGCATCGGTACAAGGCTGACTTCGCCTATCAAGTTGGCGAGGGCAAGAGCCCCATCGGAGCCTACCTCGACATCGAGTCCATCGTGAAGACCGCCAAGGAGAACGGCGTCGACGCCGTGCATCCCGGATACGGCTTCCTCTCCGAGCGGGAAGACTTCGCCGCGGCCCTGGAGGCAGCCGGGGTAACCTTCGTTGGTCCCACCGTGGAGAACCTGAACAAGTTTGGGGATAAGACGATGGCGCGAGCCCTGGCCATCGAAGTCGGCGTCCCCGTGGTGCCCGGCACCGATGGCCCGGTCACGACCCTGGAGCAAGCCCGCGAGTTCATCGAGGGCGGCGACAACCCCGTCGGATATCCCATCATCATCAAGGCCGCCATGGGCGGAGGGGGCAAAGGCATGCGCGTGGTGCAGACCAAGGAGGAGCTCGAGGAGAACTTCAAGCTGGCGACCAGCGAGGCCCTTGCCGCCTTCGGCGATGGCTCCATTTTCATCGAGCGCTTCGTCACGGAGCCGCGGCACATCGAGATCCAGATCCTCGGCGATGGCACCGGAGACGTCGTGCACCTCTACGACAGAGACTGCTCGGTCCAGCGCCGCCACCAGAAGGTCATTGAAGTCGCGCCGGCCGAGGGCCTGCCTGAGGACACGCGCCAAGCGCTCTTCGACAACGCGAAGAAGCTCACGGCGCACGCAAAGTACCGCAACGCAGGCACCGTCGAGTTCCTCGTGGACAAGGAGGGCCGCTTCTACTTCATCGAGGTCAACCCCCGCGTGCAAGTGGAGCACACGGTGACCGAGGAGGTCACGGGCATCGACATTGTGCAGTCGCAGATCCGCATCGCTGGAGGCGCCACGCTCAAAGACCTCGGCCTGAGCCAGGAGAAGATCAGCACGCAAGGCGTCGCCATGCAGTGTCGCGTCACGACGGAGGACCCGTCGACGAACTTCACTCCGGACACCGGTACCATTGAAGTCTTCCGCACGCCGGGCGGCATGGGCATCCGCGTGGACGACGGGCCTGGCTTCCTCGGCGCGCACATCACCCCCCACTACGACTCGCTGCTTATGAAGATCACCGCGCACGGAGCGACCCGCGAGGACTCCGCCGCTAAGCTGTCCCGCGCCCTTCGCGAGTTCCGGGTTCGCGGCGTGACCACCAACATCAGCTTCGTGCTCAACGTGCTCCAGCACCCCGAGTTCCGCTACAAGTATGTGACCACGAGCTTCATCGCGCAGAATCCGAGCCTCATGGAGCCGCTGAGGAGCCAGAACCGGGGACAGAAGCTCCTTCGCTTCATCGCAGACATGATCGTCAACGGGCCGCCGGACTCGCTCGGTGCCACCGGACCGCCTCCCAGCCTGGTGGACCCCATCGTCCCCTCGATCCCGCCGCCGAGCGACACCACGGTCAGCCTGAAGCAGATCTTCGACGAGAAGGGCCCCGAGGCCTTTGCCAAGGCCGTTCGGAACTCGAAGGCGGCGCTGGTCACGGACACCACCTGGCGCGATGCTCACCAGTCCCTGCTGGCAACCCGCGTGCGCACCAAAGATCTGCTGACCATCGCCCCCGCGACCGCAAATGCGCTCCACAAGGCGTACAGCCTTGAGTGCTGGGGCGGCGCGACCTTCGACGTCAGCATGCGCTTCCTGAACGAGTGCCCGTGGGACCGACTGGAGAAGCTGCGCGAGGCGGTGCCGTTCGTGCCGTTCCAGATGCTCCTCCGCGGCGCGAATGGGGTCGGATACACCAACTACCCGGACAACGTGATCTACAAGTTCTGCCAGGTCGCGAAGGACACCGGAATGGACGTGTTCCGCGTCTTCGACTCCCTCAACGACATGGACAACCTGCGCCTCGGCATCGACGCCGTGGGAACCGCGGGCGGCATTGTCGAGGGCGCCATCAGCTACACGGGCGACGTGTCCGACCCGACCCGCAAGCCGTACACGCTCGAGTACTACCTTGGTCTTGTTGACCAGCTGGTCGCGGCCGGGATCCACGTCCTGGCGATCAAGGACATGGCGGGCTTGCTCAAGCCGCAGGCGGCGACGCTGCTGGTCAGTGCCATTCGCGAAGCTCATCCGGACTTGCCGATCCACATCCACACCCACGACACCGCCGGGACGGGCGTCGCGTCGATGCTCGCGGGCTTGAAGGCCGGCGCCGATGCCGTGGACGGTGCCATTGACGCGATGAGCGGCACCACGTCCCAGCCGAGCCTGGGCGCGATCGTGGAGTCCCTTCGAGGATCCGAGCTGGACACGGGCATCTCGCTGGCGGATCTCACGAAGCTTCACGACTACTGGGAGCTGGCGCGCGGTCTTTATGCGCCGTTCGAGACCGGTCAGAAGTCCGGCAGCTCCGACGTCTACGTGCACGAGATGCCGGGCGGACAGTACACCAACCTTCTCTTCCAAGCGACGCAGCTCGGCCTGGGTGATCGCTGGTCGCTGGTGAAGCAGCGCTACGCCGAGGCCAACCGCCTTCTGGGCGACATTCCCAAGGTGACGCCGAGCTCAAAGGTTGTGGGCGACATGGCGAACTTCATGGTGCAGAACGACCTCAGCGAGAACGACGTCCTCAGTCGCGCGGAGAGCCTCGATTTCCCCGCGTCCGTCATCGAGTATTTCCAAGGGTACCTGGGCCAGCCGCCCTTTGGATTCCCGGAGCCGCTTCGTAGCGCCATCCTCTCCCGCCAGCCCCCGCTGCCGAACGGGAAAGCCGCCTTTGCCGGCCGTCCCGGCGAGGAGCTCGAGGCCATGGACTTCGACGCAGTCCGCGAGGATCTCGTCAAGCGGTGGGGAGAGAGGGCGATCAGCGACAAGGAGCTGATGAGCCATGCCCAGTATCCCAAAGTGTTCGACGACTTCATGCGCTTTCGCGCCGAGTACGACGACGTGAGCGCGCTCGACACGCGCACCTTCCTGCGGGGCATCCTACCGGGAGAGACCGTCGAAGTGAAGCTCGCCGAGGGCAAGGTCCTGTACATCAAGCTCGACTGCGTGAACGAAGTCGAAGAAGACGGCTACCGCACCATCAACTTCGAGCTGAACGGACAGAAGCGCATCGTTCGCGTCCTCGACAAGAACAGCGGCGCAGCTTCGACGGCACGGCCAAAGGCCGATCCGTTCACGGTGGGAAGCGTCGGCGCGCCCATGCCGGGTGTGGTGGTGGAGACCCGCGCCGAGCAGGGCGACGTCGTCAAGAAGGGCGACGCGCTCGTGGTGCTCAGTGCAATGAAGATGGAGACCGCCGTGACCGCTCCCGTCGGAGGGGTGATCCGCACGCTGGCCGTGGTGGAAGGCGACAGCGTCAAGGGTGGTGATCTCATTGCGGAAATCGATGAGAACTAGTCGTCGACTCCCTCCCAAGAATCCCCCATAAGTTCGTTGACGACAGAGTTCCTTCCAGTTTTGTGTGTGCGTGTCTCGATGTCGGCTGCGCGTGACTGTCGCAGGCACCAGCCGTGCTGTGCATGCACAGCGAGCAGAGCAACGCGTTTCTCTTTCGCTGTACTACTTGAGAAGCGCGGCAACCATTCGCAGCGTCGTCCGGGACCACCAAAGCGAGTGCTTTCCAACTCAACGCAAGGCGGCCACAGGAGAATCCACGCTCCGACTCTGCACGACGCGATGTTCCAAGTCGCCATCCAAGGATTGGACAAGAGACATAAAAGGGGGAACCCGAGACCGGATGGGAGCGCATCACTTGTACCAACTGCTTTGGAGTGCGTTGCTCAGAGATTCTACTGGAGAAACTGCCTCCCGATGGACATCTCTAGCTGCTCTCCTCCGTGCTGGCCCTCCGCCCGGAAAGATCGGACAACTTCGCACAGGCACAAGTCGTGGTCTCCCGCGTCAAGCGTCGACCGCAGCCGCAGCTCCACATAGCCGAGACAGTCGTCGAGGAGCTCTGGCCAAGACTGCAGGTCCTCGGTCTCCATGCCGATGACTCGTTCAGCACGGTCCCAGGCGAATCCCGCATCTTCACTCATCTGTCTCTTGTCTTGGTCGCGGCCGCTGGACTGACCCAGCGGAGCAAGGAGAGGCGCGTGCTGCTTCGCGAGCAGCTGGAGTACTGCAATGTTGCTACTGAAGAAGTACTCGTGCGTTTTCGTCCCTTTAAACACGCTAACCTGCGCGTTTGACGTGAGACTCGTTTGCCTTTGGCGCGCTCCATCGCCTGTAGTTACCGCCCACAGCTCCTCTGGCTGGATGCTGCACTTGGTCGCGTACGTCACGATGTTCATGTTCGTGCGTCTGCGCGAAGACCGAGACGCGATGCGCATGAGACTCAAGCGGCGTTGGAAGTACTTAAAGGAGAGTTGCGCGTCGGGACGCACTTTGAGCCGGCGTGGCGCGTCGCCAGAGAGAATACGAGGCCATCCAGCGCTGGCGAACCGCGCTCCAGTCGAAGTTTGGAAGCATCGCTCACGTGCGCAACCAGTGCTGAGGCCAAAAGGAGAAACACGAGGCGCATTTGAATGGGAAATGGCGGGAAAATGGAATGGATCTTTCGGTGTTCATCTCGAGGCTTTGGTGTCCCATTGTACGCGATTCGTAAGATGGCAAAAGTAAAACACATGGTCCAATGGCGTATCCTGGATCCTTGAAGAGCGACAACAGACGTTGACATCAAATTTGTTTTATGTATAAAGTTTTGAGAATTTTCATAAAAAAATACTTGAATCAAAAATATTATAAATCAATAATAATGGAAAATGTTATTTTATTTTACAACGGTTTTGTGAATGCCTCGATATGACGCACCAGCACAGTCTCTCCTGCGCGCCAACGGCGCCATGCAGCCTCGATCACTCCTTCTCACAGCTTCGCTGGCCTTGGGGCTCCTTCGGCCAGCACTGCCTTTCCATCTGCTCACTGGCCGCACTCGGCTCAAGCTCTGCGCTCATGCGTGTGGTGATGGCCAGCAAGGCTTCGCCCGCCGGCACTTGTTGCAGAGTGCCGGCGCTTTCGTGGCGCTTCTTCCTCAGGTTGGCGTTGCGTTCGCATCTCTCATGTCCCTGCTTTGGGAAGAGGACTAACCACGAGGACGACGTAGGCGGCGCAGGCCACTTTGGGCAATTTGCCGGAGTACGCCGAGACGGATACCTTGCTGCGACAGGTGACGCTCAACACGGCAGATCTGGACAAAGCCATGAACTTTTACGAGCAATTGGGCTTAGAGAGGGTAGAGGACCCGAAGGTCCGCAGCGGCTACAACGAGACGACCTTTGCGTTCGGGCCCACGGCCTTAACAGTACCGCCGGACTTCATTGCCGGGGTGTCTAGCTTCGCGTCGTATGGTGGCCATGTGTCCATCCGCTTGCGTGCGAAAGTGGTGCAGCCTGGGGAGCCCATTCCCTTCTACGACCCGGGCACCGCCATTGACTTCTTGCAGTTCGGCGTGCTGAGCCTGAGACTGAGCAAGCTGGTGGCCACGGGCGGAACCATCTTGTCGTCGTATGGCTTCGTGGAGATCCTGTCCCCGGACGGGCTGAAGCATCGGATTGTGGTGGGCCGACGGCGCGACCCTTTCATGATGGTCGCGGTGAAGACGCGCGACGTGAAGAAGGATGCGCAGAGCCTCGCGGCCGTGGGCTTTCGGGAGGAGAAGTACCCGATCGCCCGGCCGACGGAGGATAGCCCGTTCGAACCGCCGCAGCCGAAGAAGAGTGTGTACATGGGATTCGATGGGGAATCTCCAGGCATACTGCTGGTTCCAGCGGCCCGCGGGGCGGACTTGGTGGCGGGGACGCTCGTTGAAGGCATCGACCTCGCAGTCGACACCGCGACGAGAGAAGAGAGCGAGCTTCGCGTGAGCGGCGTGCCGATGCGGCTTCGGGGTGAGGCCTGAGCTGGGGTGCAGTCCTCTGGCGGAGAGGTCACGTGTCCACGTCCGTTCGGCTGGGAAGGGAGGAGGTCCGAGAGTCTGCGTCAGATCTGTCCAGACAGCGCGTCGACGCGACGCGGTCCAACAAACCCATCTCTTATGATGCCCCTCCTCCCTGCCCCTCCTTCCTGCCCCTCGTTGTGCATATCCGCTTCTTTTGTTCTACTACAACCTCCACGAACCATTCCACCACCACCCCACCCCACCCAAGGATTGCTACCTTCCTGGATGACGGCGTGATCCTTTTAAGTCATCCAACCTCTCCCTCGAGACCGCAAGGCGCTCTGTCCTGAGCCATCGCCTTCTGGAAGACGGGCCCCGCGGCGTGGTCGCGCGTCGCGTCTACACGGCGGCGCTTGGGATCCACAGCCAGCATCTCCAACTCCTCTGAGCTTGAGAATGTCAGGACAACGCGTCGCAGCATGCCTGGAAGCCAGCGTGATCCTTCAAGTGTTCCTTGTGCACCCAACCATTCACCCAGCCAACCATCCTCCCAACCAACCATCCACCCAACCACTCCCATGTGATAGCCAAAGACGCTTAGTCGTGTGCCATGGCCCTTTCAAAGACCGGTCCCGTGTTGGGATGGCAGTGCAGCATCTCCGGCCCATCATGAAGCAGAGACGCCACCTGATGGTGATGCAGAGCTGCTTGGTGATGCGGATGCTGGAGAGGATGCTGGTGGTGCGGATGGATGTACATCTCCTGGAGGGCGCGCTTACGGCTGCCGGTCACCGAGGACGCCAGCTGCGCTTCCGCCAGGGCCACCGCCTCGGCAGCAATGGCCTCGACTTTGGCGCTTTCCGCCTGAAGTCGTTGCTCGCGCTCCTGCTGTCGCCGCCGCTGCTCTCGCCGGGCTGCGTTCTGCGCATTCCGCCGCTCTCGCCGAGCTTGCTTCTGCTCCTCCGTGAGCCTCTCCCATTCGTGTCTCTTGCGCGCGCGGTCATTCATGCGCTCCTTCTCACGCTGTTCCGGAGTGAGCCGGGCGCGTCTCCGACGTTGCCGTTCGCGGGCTTTCTTCCGCTCCCAGTCAACTCGCTCGCCAGCCCCGGCTCGGGACGCTTTGCTGTTTTCCACAGACAGCATCTCGACGCAACTCCACCTGCAGTGACAAGGGCGCCTGACCTTACAGGACTCGCGCTGGCTCGGACCTCATTCGAAGACGAGCCAACTGGGCGGAGATTCTGCGGCAACGTGCGAGCGGCCGCGGGAGCTGCGCGCGCAAGCTGCCAAATCCCGTCAAGAGCAAAAGCATGCTAAGCACGTTCCCAATATCGCTACTTTGCCAGGCCTGTAGCATGGAAAGTCGCCTGAACAAGGGGCCTGGGAAGCGCGTCAAATCCGCGGCCGGCCGACAGCTCCGCTGTACATTGGGGGAGGCAGGCCCGGGTTCCCGGCCACAACTTGATGTGAGATCACGACCACGAAGCGAGGGGGGGCAGTTCCCGGAAGCAGCCCGGTCCTACATGGTCGCGTGACCTAGCCAGTCAACTACCAGGTGCCCAGATCGTCTCCGCCAACAAACAGCGCGTTTGCCATCTACGTCGTGTGTATGGCAAGGATATCGAACCTGGCATTCCTGGTTTAGGAAGCTCCATCAAGATCGCTGCAACCATTGCTGACACCGTTGATTGGTCAGTCATACAAGGCTGAAGCTGCGTTGGCTCGAGTCCAAAGGTCACAAGGAAGTTGCATGCAGCAGCGGGCGCCGTGCGAAGAGGGCGGAGTTGCACCCCCCGGCTCGGTGTCGACATCCCATTCGGAGAATAGCGGGGAGAAGATCAGACGGACTGCAACTGGCCAAACCCCATCGAAATATCGCAGAAACTCGATCTCCACCAATGGACACTCAACCCACTCATGTTAAGAGCCAATGAATGCTCGAAAAATTTGATGAGCATTGTGTCGGCACAAGGCCTACGGTTGATCAGATTGGTGATACATGCAACCTTCGCTGCTTCGGCCACTCAAATCCTGCGGCGAGGCGCCGGGATGGAACCCTTGGCCGGGAATTCCTGCCGCCAAGTTTTGTGCTGCGCTCTAGAGCCAATCAGCGCTCGTCGTTGCTGTCCACCGTGAAGGGGATCGGTCAGAATTCGGCCTCCATTAGAGGAAATGAGATGAAAGGGGGAACGGAAGTAAACTGAAATGTTGGTCATCCTTGAGCGGCCGTGTTTGGGCGGTAAGGCGTCGTCTTTTGCCAGGGCCAAGCTGCTGCTATCTGTTATCCAACCGCTACACCGCCACAGGGTGTCCCGGGGGAAGACAAGAAGTAAAGCGAAAGGCATCGGAAAAGCCGGGAACGGAGGCGAAAACTCCCTGGCGAGAAGGAAGCTCGCCAAATCAGCACTGCCACAAAGACCCACCATCCACGCGGAACCTTGAGGACCGGTTCTCCGGTGCTTCTTTTGCCCTCTGCTCCGATCTCGTTTGTTCCCCGTACACAGCCGAAGCGGTTCCCATTTCTCATCCTCATCTTCGGAAGCTCTCATCTCATCTCTCATCTCTCTCTCGAACTCTCTCTGTCCCTCGCAGGGCCTCCCAACGTCGCTCTCCCGAGTCGGGCTCTTCACGCTCCGGAGCGCTCCGAAATGCCGAAGCAGTTCAAAAAATTCAAAATTGAAATGAAGCCATTAAGCTATTCATTGATACAACAGCACCGCGACGCGCGCGTTTTCCCGCCAGTTTTTTTGAAGGGAAGGCGCGTCGGCCACAGGCGCGTCGCGGCGCCCTTCCGCCGCACGAGCTGCTGAGCCGCCAGCTATGCATCTTTGAAGGCGATCGCAAAGCGCAGAATGGAATCCGTCCAGCCCCGACCTGCTGAGACGTCCCCGGCGGAGGAGGCTCTCTCGGAGCCATGGACCACAGACGATCATCTGAAGGAGTTGATCCTCGAAAAGGAGCGCGAGCTAAGCGAGATGAACGAGCTGAGAGTGCAGGGGCTGGAAGACATCATTCGAAACAAGGATCTAGCGGTAAGCGCGGAAATTCGGCATCACTTTGTGGGTCCTGACCTCTGCGTTTCTGAACATGGAGCCGCGAAACCGAGCCGCTTTGAACAGCTGCCTCCTTCTTCTTTGTGTTGTGCTCTTCTTGCTTCTTCCTACGAAGAGTGAATCTGGCGTTGCTGGGTAGTGGCGTTGCTGGGTAGTGGCTGCAAACTGTTGTAGAAAGACGACGCGTGTGGTACCTCTGGACTTGCGGCCTTGCGCGGGGCATCTGACAAACGTGTCTTGTAGGCTCAGAACTCGCGAAAGCGCTACGAAAAGCTGAAGGAGGATTTCCTGTACAATCTGAAGCTCATCGAGGATCGGGATGCGGAGCTGGAGCGGTACGACGCGCAGTTCATGGGGCTCAAGAACAGCATTCGCGAGCGGGATGGCGAGATCTCCGAGCTGCGCGCCAAGATCGCGGAGCTGCAGCGCAAGAACGAAGCCCTCCTGGAGAAAGTGGAAGAGCAGGAGGGATTCCTCGCCACGAGGACGGCCGAAGCTCGCGAGAGGGGCGAAGAAGAGCGTCTCAAATACGAGCAAGAGCTTCGGAAGGAGAGGGAGCGAGCCGAGGAACAGCGAAGGAAGTGGGCGCAGGACCTACGTCGGAGGGAGGAGGAGGTGCGTACTGGAAAGCGACTTGCAGAGGCATGCCGTTCTTGGGCGATCTCCTTGTAACATGGAGCGGAATCTGTCAACCAGGCGGGCGCGCAGCACCAGGACCTAGTGTCTACCTATGATGAAATGCTCCGAAGCAGAGAGGAGGAGTTCATGCGGCGCGAAACCGAATACCAAGGGCGTTTCCATGAAATCGAGTCGAAGCTGGCAGAGAAGCAGAGGGCCTTCGATGCTCTGGAGAGAAGCCTTGCGGAGAAAGGCGCCGCCCTGGGAGCCTTCTCCGCCGACGTCGCGCGGCTCCAAAAGGAGAATCGGGATTTGAAGTGGAGAATCGAAGACGAGGTAAGGCGAAGCGACGGCGGGAGGCAGGGATGCAACGATGCGGAGCGAAGCTGACGGTGTCGCACTTTGCAGGCGAAGCTGCACTCGGCGAGGGAGCAAGAGACCATCGCGGGAATGGCCGCGACGATTCGACAAGTGAATGGCGAGAAGGAGGCGGCCGAGGCCCGGATAGAAGAGCTGCTGAGGTGGGTTTGTCCGGGCCCAATCCCGAGCCCCTCCAGTCCTCTCATGCAAGATCCCTGTAGGTCCATGCACGACGTCGAGACTGCGTTTGTCGCTCAGAAGTCGCAGTCCAAGGAGGATATCGCACAGATTCAAACCGTTGCCAAGGAGGAAGCGGAAGAGCTTCGACGCGACATGGGCCAACGCCTCCAAACTGCAGAGCAGCGCCTTCAAGACGCCCAGCGCAGAAATGAAGTCCTTGCTGAAGAGAAGGCAGCGTTGGAGCAAGCTCTTCAGGATGGCCACGCGAAGGCCCAGAAGGAACAGGTGCGTGGATGGCGCTCCCCCTGCAGCACGGGGGGGACGGACGGCACGTGGTCTTACTTGAATCTCTTTGGAACCTGCTCCTCAGAGTGACCTCGAAGAAGCGCGACAGCGCCGAGACGCAGAGCGAGATGCAGAGGTGTCCAGCCTTCGGAGTCAGCTTGCCCAGGTCCAGAAGAGTGCTGCAACTCAGCTGGAGGAGACCAAGCAACGGCTTCAAGCGCAGCATGACAACGAAGCCGGCAGCGTGCGGGCGCAGCTCTCTGTGGCGGAAGAGAGCGCCAAGGATTTGCAGCGGCGGCTAGACGACGCCCTCGAAGACCTGAGCAGCGTGAACAGCGCAAACGAAGATCTCCTCGCACAAGTGCAGGCGCTTCATGCCCAGTCAGGTGGTGTAGACCAAGCTCACGCCGCTGTGCAGACCCGCGGCCGCGTGAGCCCCAACCCCGGCCTGCAAGACCCGCTTGTCTCGCAGGCGCTGAAAGGCGCGCCCTCTCCGCTTTTCTCGGATGACTGCGGCTTCGCTTCGCCCGTGGACTCCAAGACAAGTCGTATGATCAACGGCTGGGGCTCGCCCAAAGACTCGCCGGAAGTGGACGAGCCCACGAGGCTGAAAGACGAAAACGAAGCTTTGCGGTACGAGCGCCCTCGCCATGCTCTTGCCAGATGGTGCCTAACTTGGGGAGGATGACGCAGGGGCGTGATTGGGGCGATGAGAAGGGAGATGGAGCTCATCAGCCTCCGAAGCGATCCAGCTCAATCGCCGACCACTCAGGTAGCCACCGCTGAAGGCTTGACAGGTCGCATCCCTCTTCCCCCCACTCCCCTCCTCCCCTCCTGATCGAATTGCCCCCTCCTGTAGGGTCCAGCAAAAGCCCTCGATTTCGATGCGGCGTTACGCGCGCAGATGCAGGCAGAGGAAACAGAGCTGCGGGCCTCCGGGGCGACTTTGGATCTTCTGCAGCGGAGAAACGTAGAACTTAGCCGGAGACTGCATGAACTGGAAGGGGAGCTCGACACGGCTAGAAGGGCCCCCTTGCACGACGACGGTCTCGAGGCCCAGTTGGCCACGCTAGAAACGCGCCTCCATGACCGCGAGCGGGAGATGAAGAGCCTCGTCGCGGAAAGAGATCGCCTCCTAGAAGTTAGCAACAGCCTGAAAGCCCAGCAGCAAGGTGCAGATCACAGCCCGTCGAGCATGCGTCCCGCCTCCCATTTCCCTCACCGCTATCTTTCGTCCAGGCCGGCACAGAAGTGATCTCGTTGTCGACGAGAACGCTGGTCATCTTGGGTCCTTAAGGGCGGAGATGAAGATGTCGCAGCAGTTGACCTCGCGCCTACTGGAAGCAGAGCAGCTCATCAGGGAGCTGAGCGGTGCGAATAGGTACTTCCTGCAGATGGGGAAGGGAGCGAAGGGCAGGGTCTGAGAACGTCGCCACGCACTGTAGGGAGCTTCGGCTGAAACTCGGTTCGCAGCCAGGGATCGCCGCAGATGAGCCTCCAAGTCCCCCGCCCCGCCCGAAGCAGCTAATCCCGATGAGCGAGAATCAAGCAGTGGACTCCCCAACGACGGCACTTTCTCAACTCCGTTCGGCCCGCAACGCGTTGGATCAGGTGTCGAAGAAGCCAAGGGCGGCGAAGGCTAGCAAGGCAACCGGCGCTGGTGTCAAGCAGAAGGGAACGGAGTCCCAGAGGAAGGCAAGGGAAGCGCTTGCGCGGGCACATGAACGGCAGGAAGAGAAGCGGAAGGTCCAGGTTGAGGAGGCCAGACGCCGTGTCCGAAACTACGCAATCAAAGAAGGCTCGCCCGGCGATGTTTCGGTACATTGACGCCGTTGGGAGCCTCGGGCTTGGTGGCGGAGCGCCGCGCACGGAGAGGGTCTCATCACGAGGCCAGTGCAACTCAATCGGAGTCGATGCAAAATCAGTCGAAGGCAACAATCAAAGTCGATCTCAAGGAATTCCTCGGTGCGCGACCTTTTTTTGTGGCCGCGCTGCCCATTCCCATTCTAATCCTCTTTGATGGCTGCTCACGCATTTCTCGGGCCAATACCTTACCGACAGGCTCAACGTATGCGGCTCTTTGACGCTCCTGCAAGCACTCCAGTGCACCTTCTTTACCAACGAACGTACAGTCTCGGGACAAAATCGAACTCCATCAGACATACAACTGCTCCTGGCGTCTCCAGACGCCAACCCGCAATACCACACGATTCTGTACAAACAAGGAAAACGCTCTTCCCATCAGGTCTGATGGTTTGGTGTCAGCATCCCACTGCTCCTAGACGGGCTGCGCCGCGACGCCCCTCGACGCCGCGGACTACGAGACGGGCTTCCCCGACTCCGTCGGCCGCGACTTGGGCTGCGCGAGAGGAGCCTTGCGCGTCTCGGTGTGGGGAGCAAGGGCCGAGTTTGACGCTGGCTCGTTCGGACAGCCTCGATAAAGCTGTCGGATGGCAAACTCTTTTCTGTCCCGGGATCAAACTGCGTCTCCCATTCCTGAGCCATGTGCGTCATGTGTTAAGGCGCTGCTTGATTCGGAGGGCCCAGCACGCCGCCGTGCTTACCGACACGAAGAAGGCGCTACTGGAAATGAGCGCTCCGAGCAAGCCAAGTCCGAAGACAATGTAGAAGAACCTGCGAGAGCGGCGTGAGCACCACGAAGCCACGTCCTCTTGTCGTCTAGGTGCAGTGCTCACCAGAAGGCGATTTCTGGCTCCTCGGCGTCGGGCGTGAAGTCACCGAAACCGATGGTCGTCAACGTGATCTGTCCGGCGATGGCGCATCTCATGTCAGAGGCACAAGCAGAAGGGACAAGCTCGGCGCAGCACCGTACCATGGAGAAGTAGAAAGCATCGATCCCTGACCAGTCCTTGTCTCTGTTAGACTCGTAGAAGAAGGCTGTTCCTGCCAGTAGGAACAGCACAGACATCGTAAGGCCTGTTTTCGGCCTCCGTTAGCTTCTTGACAGGGCCGGCGCTATGGAAAGGTTCACGCACTGATAACCAGCTCTCGCTTCGCCTGCGCTCGCTCGATCTTGTCCTCGTAGTCTTCGTAGTACTCCATCACAATCGTCAAGATGAAGCCCTGCCAACATTTCTTTTACGATCGAGCAACGTAGCGTGGCTTGTGCGCAAGCAGCTACCTTCGAAATGGAGTCTTCTCCAGCCGTATCCATGATGGAAAAGAGGTTCCGAATGTGAAGCTCTGCCTCGATCTTGGCCGCTGGATCTTTCTGCGTACGAGTGCAGACACTTGTATCAGCTGCAAATGGACGCATGCGAGCCACTGCCCTTGAGCAGTACGTACCGGAATGAGATTGTACTTGTCAAACACGGCGATGACATCCCGCTGGCGAAGATTCTGATAGTACGAGTCCCTGATGAAGTCGATGATCTGCATCGCGTTTCGTCAGCCTCGGGAGATCGTTCTGTTGCCTTTCCTTTGACCGAATCTGCGGTACCGCACCTTGTTGCGAACCGCGTGCTTGTTGGGATAGTCATACTTCATCGGGTGGAAGTAGTTCGCGATCGCACGAGATAGGTCTGGAGGAGAAGGAACGAGCCAAGGGACCAAGAAGTGGTGAGCGCCAAAGAAGCCGAAGCCGCAACCACGGAGACTTCCACGATGCGCAGAAAAGATGAGAGGCTCACCAAGTATGAGCTCCGCAAATTGCGACAGAGCGAAGCCGAAGAGCGCCAAGCACGGGATGACCAAGAAGCAAATCGCCCACTTGGACTCGTCGGTAGTGGGCGTGAAGTTTCCGTAGCCCTGGACACCAGAAGATCGTTAGGAGCGTCGCTTTATGCGCTTGTTGCTTCGAGAACTCCCGCGACTTACGATCGTAGTTGCCACGGTGGCGGCAAAGTAGACGCTGCCTTCCCAGGAGAAATACTTCTCCGGCAAACTGGCCTCCGTTTCCGCCTTGTACTGGATGTAAAGCTCAGCAAGCTGCACATATCTGTGTCCATCGTTGAGAGGGGCGTCTCCACACGAGCCGTTTCCACACGAGCCATTCGCATACTCCTACCTGAGACTCTCAGTGAAGCTTTGGGTACTATTCGACGGAGAGCGGCCGAAGCGAAGTTCTTCGATCTGCTGCGCCAGCAGGTCACAGTTCGGACAGCTTTCCGTGTCGGTGAGGCACGCCGGCTAGCCAACGCAGCGCTCGTCAGAGCAAAGCTTAGGACAAGGAAACGCAATGGGGAAGGGGCGCCATACCTCGAAGTAGAGCGCGTTGAATTCCAGCAGCGTCTCGTTGGTGCTTCGGCAGCTCTGGACTTGGTCTACGGACGGCAGAGTCAGCGCACAGGTGGTCTCGCTCGGAAGGCGCCGCTGCGGATTGAGGGTCGGCGCTCTGTTTTGCGCCCTCTGGGTCACGCATTCTTCACAGGTGCTGGCTCCCGGACAGTCCAGCTCCTCCAACGAGACCGAGAAGCCGAACACGTCGTTGAAGACGGTGGACTCGATCGTCTCCAACTCCGCCACTGCGTCGTCGTACTCTTCATCCTGCATCCGACGCGACGCAGCACTGGTGAAGTCGAGTCCCCTGTCTTTGGCCTGCACACTTGCAGCACAAGGTACCTCTATGGGAGACTCATTGAGACGCACGATGGCGGCCAAGAGAAACACCACCATCGCGAGGACGAGCAAGGAGGAAACTAAGCGGAAGACGCGCGACTCGTACACGCCGCTTCCATCCAACACCGGCAACTGTGGAACATCAGAAGGGGTCAGCGGCAGAGTCGCCATCGACACTCACCGCACCCAACTTTTGCACTGGGGCCCCAAGCTCACCTGTTGGAGATGGACGCCGAAGAAGGAGGCGTCGGACACGGCTGGGCTTTTCGTCGTCTGCGACGAATGGGACGCATGCGAAGTGTACGATCGCGCTTCGTCGAACTCGTCCTTGCTGTCCCCCTCATCTTTGGCGTCGGACAGTCGCAAGTCGCGCTCCTGCACGCGCTGTATGCGGTGCGGAGCCGTCAGAAGCTGCGAATTCTCTTCGGCGGCTCCGCCGCAGGGCTGGCTCAACTTGGTGTCGATGCCCAAGTCCGGCAGCGCTTTCCGTGCCGGTCTCGAAGATGCAGCCGGGGACTCTCCGGATGAGGCCGATGCGTCCGAGCGCCGCTCCGCGCTCTCCTCGCTCTCTACGGCTTCCGCGGGCCGCGCGCCGTCCGAGGTGGCGCGCTGTGCGCCGGTGTCCGTGGTGGTCGGAGCCATGGCATCGACGCGCGCGGCGCTTTTTTTTTTTTTTTGCTACGCCACCCTCTGCGAAAAAGAAAATGCTGGAGGACACTTGTGCGGAGCGTAGAATTTTGGTTTGCGCACTTGGGCGTTTGCACGCGCGGACTTGCGCCGCTGCGGAAACCTCCCGGACGGGAACGCAGCGCACGGATTGGGCCTTTGCTATACAAATACAACGGGCTGAAGTCCCCGAATCGCGAGACGTCCTGGAGGCCGTTCCCGATTGGCTCGGGAAATGCGCCGCAGCGCTGCGCAGCCTATGGGATCCCGAGGATCCCCTGACATTTATTTTCATGCTGCCGGGAGTGGAAGGAACCCATAGGACAGCGCTACCTCCGCGGCTTTTCCGAGGCGTTCCATTGGTGTCTTCAAATTGCCCTTTATTTTAGTTTTATTTTCCTGACAATCATACACGAACTCTGGTTCCAATATGATTTTTTATAATTTTACTGTAACTATTACACTATATATAAACTTTAAAGTGCGTCGTTTGGGCTGGTTTCCCGCCATTTTTGCCTTCGAGTTTCATTGCCACCTCGCGATGCAATGGCGAAGCCTCCTGATCCTGCTGATCGGCGTGCCGATCCTCGCCCGGAAAAAGGTGCCTTGCAGCATGCTTCTGGGTGTGCACCCCAGACTCCGATCGCCACTGAAGCGGCGCGACGGACACCTTCTTTAGGAGTCGCGAGATGAAGTGCAGACGGGATTTCGCGTGGGACACTACCGCCTTATCGAGTTGCTGGGCGTGCTTGGCCTCCGAGAGGCCGCAGATCTGGGGGAAGCGCTGCAGCAGGTCCGAATTCTTGGAAATTCTGCAGAGAATCCCGTGATGTTCCCTAAGATACGAAGTGCTTTTGGCGTGGTTTTGTGTAAAGGTGCACGAAGTACGCGACACCAAAGCGTCGTCTGCCTTTGAGATTCTCCAGGCGGAGACTTTGGAGAGCTCCAGACTACAGCTTGTGGCGGATGGCTTGCAACAGCTGCGCATCTTCGGACAACCGCTCCTCAGCCGCCTGGCGCAGCACTATGTGTTGGACGACAAGTTCGCAGCCGGCTCTCACGGAGAGGTGTGGAAGGCCCACCGGGCGGACGGCAGCAAGGATGGGCGCCAGCTGATCATCAAGCGGATCTACGGTGCGCGCGGAGCGGAAATCGTCCTCGCAGGCCTGCGAGAGGTGCTTCATGGGCCCAAGCTGCTTCACAAGCCGCATGTCTCGCGGCTCTT
>JAAMXY010000261.1:0-11992 GCA_019677205.1 Pinguiococcus pyrenoidosus | reverse complement strand
GAGGTTCACGTGGGGACACGAAGGGGCGGAGCCTTGCTGCTGAGCTTCGAAAAGGCATCGCAAGCCCCTTGTCAAGGAAAATGCTTCTTCCGTAGGTCTTGCCTCACCAGCGCCTCCCACTAACATCCCGCCTCGCAAGAGCGGTCACGAGCTCGTTCAGATCCGTACCGGCCTCGAGCGCCTTGGCAACTTCCGCCGCAAGGGTCCCGCCAGAGGCCCAAGACGCAAGAGACTGCTCCTCCGTGACGTCCGTCGTGGAATTCTCGACGGGCCGATGGCGTTGCAGGTCATCAACCTCCTCTGGCTTGTCCCACTGCATCTGCATCGTCTTCGGGTTGAAGTAGTACACCCGGTCCTCGATGTCCGTAATCTGCATCCACTCATCCTTGGCGTCGACGTCATAGCCTCCAAGGCTCGGCGGTTTGAGCCACTGCGTTGCGCCCGTGCGACGATCCTCGTAGTAGTAGGCCCCGCTCTTCGGATCAAAATGCTTCCGGTAGACGTCGTACGCTAGGTGACGAAGCTCTTTCCTTGCCACCATGCTGCGATAGATCGACTGGATCAGCGTCGCGCTGTAGACCTTGGTCCGTTCCATCTGAGCTTCCGCCTTCTTCCGCCTCTCCGCTTCTTCTCTCGCCTTCTCCGCTTGGTACTCTTCCTCGGCGCGCTGCATGTCCTCGCGCACCTTCCTGCGCTCTTCGTTCATTCTCTTCACAAGGACCTCTTCCCGGGCGATCTCCTCCGCTTCCACAACTTCGACAGGCAGCTGCCGCTTCTCCGCGGCCATCATCACCTCTTTGCCTTGCCTCCGAATCTCCTTGAGAAGCTCCTTCTGCAGCCTGACCTCGGCTGCCGTCTCCGGCTGTCCAAGCGCATGGAGGAGATGGGCGCGCAGCTTCTGCGCGCGCTCTGCCGCCTGCCTCTCGTACTTTCGCAGCTGTGTCTCTTTCCTTGCCTGTTCCAATGCTCGCGCCTTCTCCAGCTTTGCCTTCTCTTTCTCGAGCCGCTCCTTCTCTTTCTGTCTCCTGCGGTACTTCATGATCTTCGCCCTCTCGGCGGCCTACCAGAACGGATTCGGGCTCAGACAAGAGGCGTGGTGCACTCGGGCTACTGGCTTCTTCGCCGACGAGTGCAGTCTTATTACCGTCTTCCGCTCGTCCATGCGAAGCTTCTCGTACTCTTCCTTCTGCTTCCGATAGAACTCCTCGAGATCGCGCCGATACACCCTATCAAAAGCAAAGGGAGGCGAGGCAGGGCGCGGCAAAGCTGGTTAGCATGACAACGCACGGGAGAACCGGGATGGGCCCAGCAGCACGGACCGTTCTTTCCTCTCGGCCTCGGTGCGCAGCTTCTCAAGAGCTTGCTGGACGAGTTTCCGTTGACGGTCCAGCTCCTCCCGCCGCGCAAACTCCTCCCTGGCCTTCATCTTGCGCCAAGCACATTGCAGCGTGGTGGCTGCGCGATCAAGGCGCAATCGTGCTCGTCGGGCCCTCTCTCGGGCGAGTCTCGCCCGCTCGTCATCGTACCACGACAGTAGCCTCGAGCGGGCCACCCTGCGGCCACGGAGGCCCCGAAGACAGCGCTGGATCTCGGTTGCAGCCCAAGCCTCCCGGTACTGCCTTCCCCTGTCGCGGGTTCGCTGCACGAAGCCGCGATACAAGGCCTGGAACTGCATCACGCGGAAAATAAAGTCTCGCCGGAATCCTGCTTTGTTCCTCCCGAAGAGGCCGCGAAGGCACCTCTGCATGGTTTCGGCCGCTCTCGACTCGATCATGAACTGATGAAGCTTGTAGAACTTCGGTGCCAATCTGTATCGATCGAGGCGGAGATTGGCGTCGGAGAGGACCATTCTGCAGAATCGCCGCTTCAGCCGAAACTCGCGCCAAGCTTCCAGATAGAGTCTCTTCCGACGCCTTCGCCAGTTCTTGCGAAAGTCCAGGCTCTTGGCATCATTGCGGCGGCGGAGTCTTCTCTCCATGAGATACTTGGAAAAGGTCGGGTTGTACCAGTGGAGCTCCATCTCTCTCATCCACGTGGCGCGATCTCTTCTACCGAACGTCATCTTCGGACGGAACAGCGGTGCCAGCGCATCTTGCTGGAGAACTTTCCGGATCATCTGGAACGGCACGGCAATGCTCCCTTGCGTGCCTCCCTTGGCAGACGCTGCCAGAGCGAGACTGCGAGCTGCTTTGTCGTGTGCCAGCGCCTGAATCCACGCGCTGTTGATCTTCGTCACGAGCTCTCGTTGGCGCGGCTCGTACACCAACGTGCAGAAGATGTCCTTGAAGTCATCCAGCCGCACGACGTCGTGCTCATCCATGTCCATGCTCCCTTCGCTACTGTACAGGGCGCAGCCAAAGCGCAGATGCTCCTCGGGAGGGTCTTCGGCGTCGTGAATCATGTGAAGCAAAAGCAAGAAGCATCGCCAATCCATTCCATCTCCCTCGGCATCATAAAAAGCCGCGTACACCCGACGTAGCAAGCGAAGCATGGGCGAGTCGGAGAGGCCATCCAGGT
Source organism: Pinguiococcus pyrenoidosus (assembly GCA_019677205.1). Lineage (NCBI taxonomy): Eukaryota > Pinguiophyceae > Pinguiochrysidales > Pinguiochrysidaceae > Pinguiococcus > Pinguiococcus pyrenoidosus. The sequence continues at coordinate 9,475 of JAAMXY010000261.1, read as the reverse complement.
TGGCCAGCTCAAAGCCGTACACCTTCCGCATCACGATCAGAAAGCTTGGCAGCTGGATGAACTTCTTGGGCTGCGCACGGAAGAGACTCTCATAGAGCGCGCGATCTCCGCCACTCAGCGGTATCCTCCGATAGTCTGGGTGATCCAAAACGGCCTGCAGCAGAAACTGAGACCTCCAGCGCGTCGCCTCCCGCCTGCGAAAGCCTTCCTCCCGCTCGATGTAGAAGAACGTCAAGTCCGGCACTTTGAACAGCTTCTTTTTCAGCTCCAATTCACGATCCAGACCCTCTCTCCTCTTGTGGTACTCCGTGTCGGTCTTTATCCACCGCACCACCCCAACGCGGCCGCAAACGTCCTGTGGACCGCGCCGTCGAGCCGCCAAGGTCTCCCGCAGCTCACTGTGGATTGGCATTTCCCCAAAGATCGGGTTTGAGTGATGTCTTTCAGAGGTTTCCAGTAGCAAACGCAAGGGATGCGTACCTCTTGATGATCTCTTCGCCGTATTTCGTGTCTCTTGCATTCTCGTGGGTGGAAGCGAAAGCGCGCGGAGCGCAGATCGGGGGAAACATCCCCGATCAGGCCGTTACGAGGGCAGTCTCAGCACGGAATACGCGTCGTACCAGAAGGACGCGCGAGTTCTTGACCTCCCATCACATCTCCGAAGCTGTGGCTTCAGGCGCGCGCGGTTTGCACTGTGATGCATCATCAAAAAGCGGATTTTGAGGCGTCTCAAACGCGTTTGTTGCAAGTTTTCGCGTTCATCTGCTCTTGGGGTAGTACCTGCTTCGTAGTACCCAAAATATTTCAGATTATCATTGATATTTCAAAATTATTATTATCTTTTATACAGATAATAAATGATCAATTTCAATAAATAAAATACGTCAATCTTGTTTTTCAAAAAGATCCGCTGGATTTTTTCCCGCCAAATCCCTCATCACTTCTTGTTCAAACGTAGCATGGGCAGTTTCCTCGCATGCCTTCCCGCCTCCCCATCGTCCGCGCGCACTTGAAGTTTCTGGTGCGGTGTGGTATTGCGAACCCTGAGTGCAGTCCGCATCTCTACCGCTTTGGCGCCAAAGCTTGAACGAGGCGCACGCGCGTTGCCTCTGGTGTGAGTGGAAGATCTCCGAGACGACTGCATGGCCAACTCGTGAGCCGAATCGCGAACAAGCCATGCCGATCACTCTGGCTGAGCAGGCCTCGTGCGAGCCGTGCGTGGCGGCCGATGACGACTGCGCCATCTGCGGCGACGGCAATGTGTACGAAGGAAACGAGATCGTGTTTTGCGACGGCTGCGACGTCGCGGTCCATCAGCTGTGCTACGACATTCGAGAGATTCCCGAAGGAGACGAGAAGTTCTTCTGCTGCTGCTGCGCACTTCACCTGAAGAACTCGGAGGTGTCGTGCGACTTGTGTCCGGTCCGAAAAGCGAAGGCGCCCATGCGGCCGGTTCAGGGCGAGCGTGGCGCCTTCGTGCACTGCTTCTGCGCGTCCTTCTTCCCCGAATGCGAGATCAAGCGGAAGCGAGGGGGCATCCGGCAGATTGACACGTCCAAAGTTGACAGAGGCGGCAAGTACTTCTGCATCTACTGCCATCGATCGACCGGCGTCCCCGTGCGATGCGTGGCCGAAGGCTGTACCAAGTACTTCCACCCGATGTGCGCTCTGTCGAATGCCAGCCCCTCCGAAGCTGTCTTTAAGGGCTACACGCCCGAGAACGTGCCCGTCCTCGCCTGCGCAGACCATGAGAAGGAGTTCCGGCGAGCGTGTCTCGCGGAAGGCGAGGTGCTGTCCGACCGCTTCCGCTCTGGCGATGCGGTCGACGTGCGCTACCACGGCGGCAAGTTCTGGTTCAGAGCCGTCATCGTTCGGAGTAAGTCGCGGCAGCTGTACCACGTGCGGTACCTTGACGGCGAGGAGGAGCGCAACGTGGAGCGGTACAAGATTCGCATCCGGGATGCGATGCAAGGCGAGGCCAACTCTCCAGACGGACAACCTAGGTCACCGGGGGACGGGAGCTTCGAGGACGAGGGGGGCCTAGTGGATGCAGACTCCGAGTACGAGCGCATTCGCTTGGACAACCTCCGGCGGAACCAGGACTTTCTGGCAAAGCTGGGCCTCGAAGAGGTCGCCAAGTCGAGCACAGGCACCAAGAGGCCGAGGAAGAGTAAATCGCTGGCACGACCAAGGCGCTCGAAGCGGTCGAGTGGCGTCCTGTCCCATGCTGAAAAGCTTGCACAGAGGAAGGCTGAAGAGCGGGAGGCGAGGCGGTTGCTCGAGGAGCGCCGGAAGGAAGAGCTGATGGCGAAGCTTCGCGAGCAGCACCACAAGGCCCTTCAGAGCAAGATGCAAAGGCAGGAGAAGGCCGAGAGGAGACAGATGATAGCAGAGGATAGGTTGTCGCGGAAGCTCCGGCAGCGAACCAAGTTTGAGGAGCGGGCAAAGCTGAGGAAAGGCCGCGAAGGCGCGCGACTGGCGCTGAACAGGCAGAAGGCCATGAAGAAGGCGAGGCGGCTGGAGAGCGCCTCCGAAGGCGGCCGGACGATCAAGGATAAGAATGTGGATCTGGTGTACGACTTCGAGGACCCGGCTTGGAGATCGGTCACGGATGAGATCTCGTGTGAACTCTGCGGCGGGAAGGAGAACGACCTGGACTCGTGCGAGGGACCGTTCCTGATGCCACCATTCCGCGGGCCGAACAACGAGATGGTCTGGGTCCACGCCAACTGCGCTACCTGGAGTCCTGAGGTGTATCTATCCACGAGGGACCAGGCCCTGTGCAACGTGTTGTCCGCCGTGAAGCGAGGCAAGAAGGTCAAGTGCGCGCTTGAGGGCTGTGGACGCAAGGGGGCGACGATCGGTTGCTTTGTCAGGAAGTGCAAGAGAAGCTACCATCTGCGCTGTGCTCTGGCCACAGGCTGGTGCTTCCGTGGGCAGGCCAGATTCTGGTGCGAGGAGCACCGCGAGGGGCCTCATGACCTGACGGACGACTCGCCGATTGAGCATGGGCCTCTGACGGGGATCTACTGCAAGTTCTGCAACGACCCCGACCCGAAGCTTGAGGATCAGTATGTCACGTGCACCGCAGACGAGTGCAATAACAAATGGCACTTGCATTGTGCCGCTGTCGATGCGGACGACCGCGAGAGGATAGCTTCGTGGCTGTGCCAGCCTTGTCAGATCCAGCAGGACGAGGAGAACGCCGTCTACTGCATCTGCCGCCAGCCAGCCCAAGAGGATGAGGTCTACCTGGGATGCGAAGGCTGCCAGGACTGGTTTCATCCCACGTGCCTGAACATTTCCGACGCTCAAGCTGACGCAATAGCGAAAAGCGACAAAGAGTGGTACTGTCCGACGTGCGTGGAGCTCTTGGACGTGATATGCATCTGCCGCCAACCTCGGAGCGCATCGGACACCGCCGCGGACCTTGTCGTGTGCGACGGGTGCCTGCAGGAGTTTCACAGGAGCTGCACTGGTGTCGCCCTCGACGAGGCGTACACGTGTGATGCGTGCGTTCGCTTTCTCTCGACGAAGAGGAAAGGCAGGGGGCGGGCGAAGGCAAAGAAGGCGGCGAGGCCAAGCACGCCGACGCCCGAGAAGCGCAAGCGGATCAAGCTAATTTGTAGACAGGCGGACGAGCCGAGTCCTCTCAGTTCCGAGTTGCAGGCAGTCACTCTTTGAGCCGCTGGCTCGGCCTCCGTATCCAGCTTTGGGTTTGCGGGAGGGAGTCGGCGGTCTCCATACGATGCTCTCGCTTTGTCCCCGATGTTCTGGTTTTGGTCTCGCTACCCTGGCTTCCAGTCTCAGGAGGATTGAGGCAGAGGACAAAGACCGACGTACTTCGAAAGGAATGCGTTGCATTGAGAGAGGTTGGAAGGTGCCCTAGGATTGGCATTGCGCGCTCATCGCGAAGCCCTCAGCTTGCACTGGGAGGTGCTTGCGGTTTCTGCGGACGTCAGGCTTTCCAGCACCGTTGATCCCGCATCTCACGAGATCTTGTCTGCCACAGCGGCTACAGGCGCCGGCCAGGCCCTTGAGCGAGTTGCCCAGAACGTCCATGACGTTTCCGCAGGTGCGGCACGCGAAGAAGTGCTTCATGACTTCCACCTTGCGAATCCGATGGCCGTGCTGCTTGCAGAATGGATGAAGGCGTTCGACTGTGACCTTGCAATCCTGTTCCCCACGAGAATTGCAGCTTAGGGAGAAGAAATTTCGACGAAGAGGCAGGGGCGCTGGATCGAGGACCGTGCTCTCGTACCTTGCAATGGAAAGCCGAGACCTTCATCGACGTAATCTTGGCAGCTTCCTCTTCCGCGGCTTCTGCCTCTTCATGCATTCGCTTGATTCGCTTCGCGTTCTCGCTGTGCCACTGCTCGTGCTCCATCTCAGCGAAGGCGCTCTTCCTGTCGAGAATGCCCTGCATCTTGCTCCGCTCCACCTCAACCACTTGATCTTGCCTTGCGTTGTCCTCTGGGGCCTCGTTCTCTTTCGATGGCGGGTTGAGAAAGCGCTGCCACTCTTCCGCAGACGCTCGCTGCCCTGCAGCCGAGGATGCGGCTCGTGGCCGAGAGGCATTCCCCTCTTGGTACTGATGCTCCAGTCGCAGCTTGATCTCCTTCTGCCGAACGATCGCCTCCGCACGGATTGAACTTGGTCTGGACGGGCAAGGAAGAGCTCTCCTGTAAGCTTGCGCACGCCTCTCTCACACAGGTAGTCGAGTGACGGGAAGCCTGCGCACCTTTGCTCGCTCTCTCGCTGGGCATCTTTCGTGGCTCTGTACTCTGCCATCTTCTCCTGTGGGCAGCACGCACGTGTTGGTGGTACCCGTGCGCTGGCTCGGAGGTGCCAAGGAAAGCCAAACGTACCTTCTGCTTGCCGTGGAAGGCGGCAGAGAACACGAACGGCACTTCATCTTCCCCGACTGGAGCTGCGGCGGTGTCTTCTTGCCTCGCGGCTTTGGAGCGCGATCGCATGTCTTTGCGCCCCAACATCTTTCCCAGCAGGTCGGAGCCTTTGGTCGCTTCCGCCTCGGTCGCTTTTGTCCTGGATACGCCCAGCTGCCTAGGTGGGAGGCGGGGCACTTGAAACTGCTTCCGGAACGCTTCTCCAGCATCCCGCTGCTTCACGCGGCGAGCCGCTTTCTCAAAGGGACCTCGTGGCATGGATTGTCGACGGATCTCGTCCGCCGCAGACAGTCTGTTGAAGGCCAGCGCCCCGGCGGACTTGTTTCCCTTCAAGGTGCCCTGCAGGCTCGATTTCGCCTCGAGCAGCTTGCCGAGGGATGACGACGAGGCACGTTCAGGCCCACTGGCGGGATGCCGCTTGGACGGGGCTACGCTAGTCAAGCTGAATATCCTATCCGTGCTTCCTGGGCGAGCTGCGGCAAAGGGCGAGTCGTCAGGGTCGGAGAAGTGGAGCAGCGGGACAGAGAGGCACCATCTTTACCTCGTTTACCGCTCCTTAGCGCCGACCCAAAGACTGTGGGTTTCAGGACGATGGGCTTCGCCTGCGCCTTCTTTCTCGCGGTTTGCTGCATTTTCCGCTCGGTTGCCTTCGCCGCCTGTGCCGCCTGGCTGTGATGAAACCTGCAATAGCAGGATCTGCTTTTGTCCACGGCAACCGCGCATCGCTCGCCGTTGCGTTTCCTTCCCTTGCAGATTCCGAAGTCCGGGCACCGGCCCAGGCATGTGAGTCGATCGGCGCTGTCGATCGTGATGGAGACGGCGACGCTCGTCGACTGCCCCGCCTTCCGGTCCGGAAGGACCTGCAGATCACGAATGCAGCAGACTTGCCCCGCCGCATACTCTGCGGCGACCTCCGCTACTGCTCGAAAGAGCAGCAGCTTCGCTTGGTTGGTCCGCAAGTCGGTGAACTCGATCTGTGCGTACTTGCTCCCGCTCTGGGAGGTCTTCGCGCTGGAGACCCGCTGAACTACGCCGAAAGTGGCGCAGCGCCCGTTTCCCGGATTGTCTCGCAGCAAGCCGTCGATCTCGTCGATCGTGTACGTCTGGTATCCAATGAGCAGGTTCTGGAGCATGCCTAGGCTCAGCGATGGCTTTTCCACCCGCAGGTTGGTCAAGAGGCTCAAGTCGTTCGGGTTTGCCACACTCGGGTTCCCGTTTCGGCGCTGCACTGCATTCCTTCCAGCTTGGTAGACTTGCTGGAGCTCCGACGCCAGATTCCGCGTCTTCGTCTTGTCGGGCCTGGTGTCCGTGGGATTCTTGGACGCAGTCGCCTTCGACCTTGGCTTTGACGCTTTGCCGCTGGATTTGGGGCATGCCGCGGAGAGAATGGGAACACCGTTTAGTTTCGCAAAGACCGTCGACGTTGAGCACCAAGAACGCGTACAAGTGCAAAACGCAAAGCAGAGAGGAAGGAAAACAGGAAGAGAGGAGAGAGGATGAAGTCCAGGAAAGGGGCGCCTGTCTTACCTTGGTGCCAGGGTTGGCATCGGAAGGGGCGCGCTGGCCGCACCGCTCCCTTTTGCCCAGGCCATGAGCGCATCTTGTGCGCTCTGGCTTTGTGCACTCATCACCAGTTCTGCTTGATAGGGTTTCCTCTTCTTTTTCTCCGGCTTCAAGCTCAGCAAAGTGGCGTCCGACTTCCCTTGCCTGCCTTACAAATGACGGCAACTCGTTGCGGAAGTGGCGTCAATCGGACCTCCAACTCCCACAGCATCACCCGAAAGCAAGGCATGCTCCGCGCGCCTTCTCAAGCTTTGGGCGAGCAAGAAGCTTGTCAAGCAAGGGTAAAAAGGTAAGCTGAGCTTCACAAGGCGAAGCAACGGTGGAGAGCCTCTCGAAGTGGCATTCTGATTTCAAACGACTCTTTGATCACTTTTGGCGGGAACCGCCTTCTGCGCCCCGGAGCGTTCCGGAGACCCAAATCCACACAATCTCGAAATCCTATCAGAAAACAGCATGAGTACAGTAATGAAGTAGTCGTAGCTATCGATAGTATGATCATTCCGGACTCGGATAGTCCGGATCACTCTCACACGTAGCCGAACAGCTCAGCGATCGCCTTGACGTTGAATGTGGAAGGATACAAGATACGTAAGGACCACGTGGAGCTGGTAAGCACGATTGTACTCAACAGCACAACTTTTTCTCCCACTGGGAACGCCTCTCTCTGTCTCTATCACGTCGATCCCTGATTCTGACGTGAGTCTAATAACCGGCTAACAGGTTAAGAGCCTAAGCTCGCTGCGCCACCTCCACGCCATGGACATCCGAGCCCTTGTCGAGGAGTTGGGGGCACCGGTGGACTTCGCGGTGTCGCTGGAAGCGACATTAGGACTATCCGAAGTCGCAGATCTACCCTTGGTCACCGACGAAATGCTCACGACTGCCAACGAGAGCATCACGGACGTGTCCAAACGCATTCTTCCTATCCAAGTAACGAAGATCAAGCTAGTCCGCGATCTTCTTGCTTCTGGAACCTACGCCAGCGACGATCAGCTGCTCTCAGACCCGAAACAACTCGTGGAAAGGGCGCGCGGAAAGCCAGACCTCAACAGCCGTGACGCGGACAACGAGCTGGAGCAACCGCGTCGGAGAACCCGGAGGGACCGCCTCTCAACTGGAGGAGGCGCCCTCGTCCCGATGGGGCCACCCGTGACGGGAACTGAGCATAAGGTGGCAATCCACGCAGTGCCAGTCCCAAACGACGTGCTCATCAACAAGGATTCCGCCGACATGCTCATCCACGGTACGGACACCTACGCGCCGCCAAGCGAAAGGTTTTGCCTACGGAACAAGGCCATCGATCCCGACACGGAGAATCTCTGGCGTACCGCGGATGCTTTTTTAAATTGCGTCCGCAGAATCATCTGCGGATTGTCGCGTAGATCCTCGAAAGTCGCGCCCCGATGTATGCGAGAATGGGCTGCCAGGTGACCCCTGCGAGGTGAACCCCTGGGTGACCCCTGCGGTCTGAGCCAATCAGATTGCAGTATTCTGCGAACTGGCTGACGTAAATCCGTATTCCAATATCATTGGTCCAGTTCGGCGGAATTATAAAAGCGCCAGCCAAGAAGGGTTGCACATTAATGGTCACTGCCGAAATGGGTTCGAGTGAGATTCTACCACCTTTTCTCGTCATGACAGGCAAAACAGGTGCTCGCCTTGACCAGAAGTACCAAACGTGGGACGGCAATGCAACTGTAGCATTCCAGCCGTACTCAAGAGCTCCGAGGCCACGCCAAGCATGTCTTTTACCGCCGCGCTGGTCTTCAGCTTCTTGTGCGGCACGTTGTCCTCGCTGCTCGTCTCGGCATCTGGATCGACACTGGCTCGGCGGCGGCGTTCCACGTAGCTGATGGCGGCTGCTTGCATCACGCGGCCATCGGTAGCTCGCAACGCCGCCTCCTGCGTCTTCTTTGCAAGACAGATCTCAAAGAGCATGGACTCAAGGTGGGACGCTTGGGACGCTTGGTACGCGTCGTCGGCTTCTGCCACTGCTGCTCGTGTGCTCGGTGGGGCTGCCGCTTGGGACGCTTGGGACGCTTGGTACGCGTCGGCGGCTTGACTTCTCGGGCATAGATCAAATCGGCTAACATGTAGTATCCAAAGGGGATGCGACTGTCAATTCCAGCTCGCAGATACACCGCAGAATCGGATAGTCGCCCTTCCCAAGCCAAATTGAGATAGCGCATAAGCCCATCAGGGGTGACAATCCTCTGATGGGTTTATCCCATGTCTCTTTTTGTACCTTGAATTGCACGCGATCTGCGCCTAGCTATCGTCGCCCCCTGGAGTCGAAGTATCACGCCAGGTTCCATCGAGATTGCCCGTGCAGCTATTCAGAGCGTGGATGAGTGAGGGCATTACAATCACCGATCTGTGCTGTCCGATACATTCCGACTATTTTCTGGTTACCATTCCCTGTCGCTGGCGCGAGAAGAAAAGGTTTTTAAGCTGTGTTGCTCCAAACTGCAAAGTCACTGCCATCGACGTCTCCAAAGAAAGCATAATCTGCGGTGTCTGCTTAGATACTATTCAGGAGTTTGCGTATCGGTAAGCTTTGGAAAGTTTTCTATTGCAACAGTGATCATCCATAACGATCAACTCTTGTAGGAAAGCTAAATCCTTGGTACACGGAAAGTGTTTTGGTAAAGAACTTTGCGCAGCAGCACCAGCGGCACCCATTGTTGCCAGCAGGGTGTCAAACTGTCCTGTTTGCCTACAGCCAGTACTTGTTGGAGATTGGATCCTTCGGGTTGTCGGCGGCTGGGCGCACTCCCGCTGCAGCTGGCAATTGAAACAATCTGCTGTCGCTTCGGATTCTCGATCGACCAAACGTGCAAGAAGTCCGTCTCCAGAAAGCAACGATAAAGAAAGCGCTGCGGAAAAACAACAACCTGAAAGCGAGGAAGAGTATATCACAATAAAGAAGTGGAAACCAAAGGAGGACATACTATCCAGCGACGACGAAGAAGACGATTTGTTTCTTCGTAAAGGTAAGAAGGAAA
>JAAMXY010000259.1:33677-62155 GCA_019677205.1 Pinguiococcus pyrenoidosus | reverse complement strand
GAGACTCCTTGCGATGGCCGTCGTCAGCAACCGAGGACGTGCCCTAGTCGAAGAACTGTGGGAGGACGCGGCCCAAGTCGTGGATGGAGTCGATGATGTAGTCCGCATGGTCCGCCATTTCGACCGCGGCGGGCCGCCCGTCGCGCGCCATGGAGCCGCACAGAACCGTATTCCAACCGTTCTTCTTCGCAATTCTGCGTGAAGTCCCACGACTGATGAATTCCTCACAGATCATCCGGTCAGCAGCGGCATGAGCACACGATACCTGATGTTCGTCCACGAGTCATCTACGATCCAACACTGGCTCGGATCGGTCACGCCTGCTAGTTTCATGGCGATACCATAGGCTTCGTTGTCGTGCTTGGTGTAAAAGTCGACTTTCCTCACGTCGATGATGGGTCTCTCCGCGTCGATCTGCGTCGAGGGTTGAGGTATCAAGAAAACGAACCCAAAGAACAATCGTGAGCGGTGTCGTTTGCTGAAGAATCATGAAGAAATGCAAGCAGAAGGGCATCGCAGGAGAGATAAAGCCACAAAAGGAAGCTCACCAGCATGCCGTAGATGCCCAAGGCTTTGAGGCACCGCGTGGCATGCTCCGAGCACGACGCGGTGAAGACCCTCGCGCGGACGTCCGCCCGAAGCCGCTTCAGCATCTCTTGCAGCTTCCCATCCGGCTGGATGAGGCGCTGGAGACTCGGGACGATCGGATCGTGCACCTTGGCCAAGAAATCCTCCGTTTCAAACCCCTGCGTGGTAGCAGCAGCGGCCATTTCGACGACATACGATGAGGCGATGCATGATCTAATCTCCTCACATCGCCATCACTGCAGAAGCGCTTCCAAGGAAGACATCAATCACACATTCCAAGACGCTCACCTTGACCTTCTCAATTTGCAGGCCTCTAAGACAAGTCCCATACATTTTGTACAACTCAAAGGCGCGGTCGGGACTCAGGCCCAGCTCCTCCACGCAGTACTTGTCAATGCAGCCGGTGAGTTCCCTGGCCAATACCCAGTCGTTGAAGTACAGCGTATCATCGCAGTCCAAAAATAGAGCGTGTCCGGCCACTTCCTCCTAAGATGTTCCGCTTGCGATGAGGCACTTTCGATCTTGAATGTGCATAAGAGACGCCTTCTTCTTGCCACAAACGCTTCTTACGAAAGCCTTGAAGTACTCACCCGAGACAGCGTACAGATGCGCCGCTTCGAAGACTTCTCTCCTGAAGCGTAGCGCCGCATGAGGAACACCACTACGGTGGCGACGAAGACCAGGGCGGCCGCTGGAGCTGCATTGTTTGGCATCTACTGAACTCGGGAGAGACTCTCTGTCCAAAGCGCGCCCTTTGCTCGCCTCTCGCTGGCAAGTCTGCTGTGTTCTAGAAGGGAGTCCGATGCCAGCGAAGAGATCGACAGCGCCACGGAAGCCCTCTCTTGACTCCCAAAGCGCAAAGCGCGCTTTCTAGCCAGAGCTCTCTGTCCTGTGCGTCTGGTGGTCTCTGTCCGTCTGCCTTTCGGTTTTTGTTTTTCTCGTTGCCAGTGTTGACGCTCTTGTTCTGATCACTCCCGGCAGATCGATGCTGGGTCCACACCATATCGATCGTCGCCACTGCAACTGCATTTCGCCAATCCGGGACGCACCCCAAAGCGATCGCGTCCCGTGTCTGCGGCACAAGTGGAGAGAGGCCTCAGGGATCCACTGCGGGTTTTCCATCGCATTTCGCTTTGCGGCAGAGACCAAAGAAGTCGAGGGTGGGAAGCAGCATCTTCAAGTGGCCCAACATGTCTGCTCAGGAGGCGCACCAGCGCCTGCAGGCCGCGGCGAATGCGATGACGGACCGCTTGGACAAGGATTACATCCGCCCGCGGCTGGTGAAAGTGCATACTGCCATCGCCAAGTGCTACCAGGACCGGCGCTCGTCGCAGCAGGTGGTGGCGCATTGCGCGCAGCGCAGCATGCAGACCATGCAGGCCATCGAGCACACCATGCAAATGGAGACCACCGACTTGCAGAACCGCCTCCAGCGCTGCGTGCAGGGCTGCCAGGACCAGATTCGGGACATGATCCCCGACGGCGTGTCTCGGCCAGACGAGGCGCTCACTGCAAAGCTGCAGAGCGTTGGCGAGCAGTGCCAAACCAGGTGCGATGGCAGATCAGCGATCTCTCCGAGGGGCAACTGGGAACAGGCCAGATCGGATTCCTCACCCGGTTGGGCGCGTGCCGCAGGTGTATTGAGCAGCACATCAAGATGCTTCCCTCTGTCGAGAAGCGCGTCGTCGCGGGGATCAAGGAGGTGGAGAGGCAGGCGTCATGAAGATGAGAGGTAGTGCTTCGCGAAGGAACCACTTCCTTTTCCTTCTCTCTCGCTCTGCGCCTCTTGCCATGTGGGGTGACTCGTCGAATGGCGTCGCAATGCCTTTCCATGCAAAGTTGAAGGCAAGGGTCCCGCAAGGGGGTGGGAACATGATATCCACCCATCGACACGGAGGAGAAGTGAGGCAAACTTGCGGTTATGCTTGTGCAGGCACCTCGTGAGATTCCTGATCGTCGCTATATCTGGCCTTCTTGTACAAGGGCTCCCCGAAGTCTTCATCCCCGTCGTCGTCGTCGTCGTCGTCGTCGTCGTCGTCGTCCCCTTCCTGGTCATCCTCATCGAGGTCATCGTCGTCATCTTCATCCCCATTCCTGCCAAGGCCATTCACGTTGTCCTCAAACGCGTCCTCCTCGTCTGCATCTGGTGAAAGAGGGGTGGTGAGGAGCAGCACAGTACAGGAGCATGCCAAGACCTTGTGCCTCGCTGCAGCATCGCAGAACTGCACCAAGCGTCTTTTCGGCCCCTTCAAAGCGAAACCAAAAACTCACCATCGTAATCGTCATCTTCTGCCTCTTCGTCATCATCGATGTTGGAGTACAGAGCTTCTAACCCGGGTCCCTGTTCGTCCTTCTCGAATGATGCTGGAAAGGCAGCTGCGTCCTCCTCGTCCTCCTCTGCGTCCTCGTCGGCGTCCTCGTCCTCGACGACGACGTCGTCGTCGTCGTCGTCATCTTCCCCGTCATCCTCTTCGTCATCCTCGTCCTCGTCGTCGGCAGGAATATTTACAGCCACCGCCACTGCCTCTTCGTCGTCCCCCTCCTCGACTTGCGAGTCTGCGAGGCCAGCAAGAGCAACGGAGATCATCAGCGCCCGGCTACGGCATGCACGCGAGCGCTGGTGCATGCCAAAGTATGTACCATCGTTCCCATCGTCGTAGACCTCGACGCGTGCGGTTGCGTCTTGCTCGTCATCTTCGTCCCCCTCGTCCCCTTCGTCGTCGGCGTCTTCATCGCCATCGCCGTCGTCATCATCGCCGTCGTCGTCGGCGTCTTCATCACCTTCGTCATCTTCCTCGTCTTCCCCCTCCTGACCGCCTTTCATGAACGTGGCCAAGGGGACATCGTCTTCCTCGCCTTCTGCGTCTTCTTCATCTTCATCTTCGTCCACGTCGGAGTCTTCTTCGCCGAGGTCCTCCTCTCCGGCGTCTGCCACCTTCGCAAGCGCCGAAGGCCAAAGCAGCAGATGAGCGGTGCCAGCAGCCCTCCTTGCGTCTGCAGAGCTCCCTTTACCTCTGCGACGGCCGGCTGCTCCCCGAAGGCAGCTTCTTCCTCCTCGGTGTCGTCCACGGAGCCCGCGTTGGGATCAGCCTGTGGCAAGGAGGCCCGCGTCTCTTAGCCCCGCCTGGTACCTCAATGTCGGGGCGTCGCTTGCCCTGCCGCGCCCACTTCCCAAGCTTACCATCCTTTGACTGCGTGAACAACTCTTCACTCTCCCAAGAAAGGCGCTTACAAGACACCAGCTCCTTGCGCGGTTTGGCGGCCGAGAACGGTGCCTCCAAGTAGCTGCGACGAAGCTCCCGCGCGCGATCGACTGGATTTGGCTGCCACCAGCGCCGCCACTGGCCAGCTCCAGGCGCGCCGCTGCGGCAGAAGGCTTCTGAGAGAGGTCGCACAATGCGGGCCAGCGGACGTGGGCCGGCGTTGCCTGCGGGCGAACAAAAAGCCAGGCAGATCGGAGGGTAGAGTTGCGCGCCGCGGGGAGGAACAAAAACCGAGGTTTTTGCTTGCTTTGTCCACCGAGCTTGCCTTGCCCGCCAAAAGCATTCATTCATTCAGACCAACCCAGTCCAAGTGGGGGGTAACTCTTGGGCATGCCCCTGGCGGGAGGCCCACATTGAAGGTGAGATAATGGTATGCATCTTATGATGAGATATTTGAATATGAAGTATATTAGAATAATGTAAGATACAAACAAAAATAATAATTGGGTTGTGCTTCTGGGGAAGCAGACTATATTAGATTATGGATAGTACATACACCCTTGATTGGTTTGTGTTTGGGCAGAGAGGGATTTGCGGGGCGCGGCACGGTGATTGGTGGGACGGAAGACAAACGGGGGGCGCGGCACGCTATCTGCGTTGAAAATCCCTCCGAGGCGATGATAGCCGCGTCAGGTCTCCGGAGGACCGTTCATCGTAGGCACGATTGGCTGCGCCTCTGAAGCTCGGATTTCTTCACCAATGCCCTCGACGTGCAACCGGGATCTTCAATTTTCTTCATGCGACACAAACCAATGACGCGGCACAAGCCGGCCTGACCATTGACGGTGGAGTACACCACCATTGACGTCATATGCTTCTGCTTCTGCGCCATGCCATCGCGAACGGATCCATGTGCACGCCATTCGTACGCGCCCACAAGAAGCTGTCACCAAGACTGTCCCAAGAAGCCGTCTCCGAGCCTTCCCCAGGCATCAGACAACCCGAGAATCTCAAAATCCGAACACTCCTAAATTCGTAAGTCCCCAAACAATGATCTCCCGGAATCCGGAAATCCTGAAATCCCGAAATCCCGAAATCCCCAAGAATCCTGAAACCCTGAAGCAAATCCTGCCAGGTTGGAATCTGGTTACGGCCACAAACAACGAATCAGTTCGAAAATCGCAGAACCGGGATCAGAATCTTATTTCGATTCTCCAGAAGCTTCGGCAGCATTCGGATTCGCGCACGTGGAACTGCCAGCCACCATATACGGCCAGAGTGCAAGCGCTTGCGGCCAATGCGCGGCAACCGAAGCCAATCGCGAGGTGACCATTTTGATTCGGGTTCTGCTCCAATCTTTCCTTCATTCCTTCACTTTTGTCATTTTTCGTTTCTGTTCGTTCTGTGTTCTGTCGTTGCTCGGAGTCGGGCGGGGCTTTCATCCATGATAGGCAGGCCTTTATGAACTCAACTTCAGCGCCAAGGCTTCGAATGCCGAACGGCGTAATCGTGCAACCGGGAAAGAGCCCTGACTTTCATCTTTTAGATGATGCACATGCATGTGGCTGTTTCCTAGCTAGCTATGATGGAGCAGCCAGCGAATCATAGTAGCTAGCTAGCTAGAGCGGAGAGCGCGCTGCCAAAACTAAGACAGAAATCAGAGCTGCTGTAGAGGAGGTGCGTGTGGAGGAACTCCATCTCGCAACAATCCCTTGAGGCTGCGGCTCGTAGAGTCCGCCGAAATATGGCAAAATGATGCCTTGCTTGCGCAGCACGGCGGTACCTTGGGCGTCACGAATGCGCTTTTTCAGGTTGAAAAGGCCTTCCTCGGTCAGCGTGCCTTGAGCAGCCATTGACCGGGCTCCTTGAGGAGTCGGAACCGCGCGGACCGCAGCTTCCTCCGTTGTCCGCTTCCGTGTCTCTGGAGACAGTGGCGGGGCCGCTGATGTGGCTGACGCCTCATCGCTCGCTCCTGAGTTCATCTCTAGTGACGGGAAGGTTGTCGAAGAACTTCACACACCTCGCACTCACCACACACGAGCTGACGACTAATCAACTCGTTGCAGCCTCTCTCGTTTGAACTCTAGCTTACTCACGAAAGACCTTCCGGAACCTTCCGGAGGAACGCCTCCAGCTCTTTCGAACAAGCACAAAAATTCTAAAGAATGAATACCTGATATCATCTATAGTAATAGTTAACTTATGACCAATTAATTATATCCGTGAACGCCCTACCCAAATACTATAAATCTCCGCATCAGTCCCTCCAATAAAATCCCGGTACTGAGCGAAGATAAGAATTCTGAGTTCTGAGCCCTTCATATCCGCTGTCGCACAAGCAGCCAACACCTCGTCTTGACGCCGGAACCAAGAAGGCTTTGAGATCAAGACAAAAGCGTCATTTGTGTGTTTATTCGGCGCCTTTACCCAACGCCGCCCCCTCTGAAAACCATGTACAGCGACGACGCGTCGCCGCCCAACAATGCGGTGGCCAGTCCGAGCAGTCTGGACCGCGCGGTGGTGAAGTTGGCCCTGAACTGCCGCGCCATGCTGAGCCAGCGCGGGGCTCAGAATGGCCTTATCGAGCACATCAACGCCATCAGTGCGCAGCTGAAGATGGCCAACATGCGCGAGCCGCTCAAGGTGTTCGCCGATCAGTCGTCAGAGACGGAACTCGTGGTGCAGAAGCTGGCGGAGTTCGTGGCGCAGGCGCCCTCGCCTTTGGTGTGCGCCACTTTGCGCATGTGTCGCTATCTTTTGGTGGACCGCCGCTGCGTTTTGGCCTTCTTGGAGCAGCGCTTCGACTTCTTGATGGCCGCCTGCCTCGCCAAGCCGCCGCAGCTGCTGGTGGAGCGCATGCAGGGCCTCAAGTTCGCGAGGGAGGTGTTCAAGGTGGCGCCGGAGCTCATGCCGACCTCGCTGGCCCATGCTGTGGTGGCGCTGTGCCATGGAAAGCCGGACTCGCTGCGCCGCGTCGGGCTGGAGACCCTCCGCGAGATGGCCATGCGGCGGCCGGACCTGGTGGCGGCGGTGGACGGCATCAAGGACCTCTTCGACGCCGTTTTGGACCACCGCGTGGAGGACATGGCGGAGGCCATCACGCTCACGCTGCTCCACTTGCTCAACGAGGACGCCACGCGACGCTACGTGCGGCCGCAGCTCACGCTGCAGCAGCTCCTCAGCACGTACACCGACCTGGACTGCGTGGACACCGTCCAGCTGGAGAAGTGGAGGACGTCGCGCAACGCCTTCGTCATGATGCTGCGCTCCTACAGCGGCCTCATTCTGCTGGCGTCGGACCCCAAGGCGATGACGTCGCTCTTTGCTCTGCTCCGCGACTCCAGCGTCCAGTCCCTGACGCGGCAGGCCATCGTGGACGCCGTGCTGTCCGTGATCGAGCCGCTCACGCCCATGTGGGTCACCGACCAGCACCCGGGCCTCGACGGCGACACCGGCGCCGGCGTCGGAGGGATGCAGCTCACCGCAGCCGTGCATCTGCTCGATCCGTATCTCTCGCTGCTGATCGCGGCCTTTCTGCACTGCGGCCTCCTCGAAGGCCTCATCGCGCTGGGACTGCAGCAGGATAGCCGCCTGGCGCAGAAGAGCAATCGCCTGCTGGTGCTCATCCTCAAGATGGCCCGGCGCGTCTGCCCGGTGGACAGATGTGATGCCATGTGGTCCATGACCGAGTACGTGGACATGGCGATCGGCTCGGTGCCCGATGACAGCCCGGAGAGCGCCGCCAAGGACCTGGAGGAGAGGGTCTCCTTCGCGGCGAAGCTGAAGAAGGGCTTCGAGTCCTCCTCCCGTGCCTGCCGGACGCTGGAGCTTCTCGCCAAGGAGAGCAATCAGCCCACCTCGGAGAACCTCGGAGGCGACGAATCGTTCCGGACCTTCATCAAAAAGTCCATCGTCTCGATGGACGATGACGTGCAGGAGGAGGTGGATGACGTCGGGGCGCTCCTTCGCTTCATCGAAGCGAACGAGGCCGTGTCGCCCATCGTCCCGCGGGCGTCGCGGACGAGGCAGCGCGCCATGGCGCACCTGCAGATTCGCAACGATATCAAGATGTCGCTGGACCTGGCGATGGAGAAGCACGTGCTCGAGGATCAGCTCAACCGCAGCAAGGTGAAAGTCAACAAGAACTGGAGATACTGGGACTGGGACGCGATCTCGGAGGCGCTCGAGTCGACGCTGAACAACCCGGACCGGCTCCGGGAGGCGTCGACCACGAAATTCATCAAGCGCCTGGCCGGCTTCTTCTGCCGGCGGCACGGTGAGGTCAGCGAGTTCGCGCGGCTCCAGTGGAAGCACGAGAACCTGAAGTACGTCGGCTGCGGCTGCAAGCTCTTCACGCTGCTGGTGTGCCAATCGGAAGGGCTGCGCTTCATGGAGACTGACAACCGCGGCGGCATCGCGAAGCTGCTCGTCACCGAGCTTGAGGTGGCGATCGGCAGAGGACCGCATGCGTCGGCCATCCTGTCGCCGGCCGCGCTGGCGGAGACCATGAGCCGCGAGTACTTCACCATCATCAGCGCCATCTCCGAGGTCGCCCATGGCCGCGACTACCTCAGCGATTCGAAGCTGGAGGAGCAGCTTGAGCGGCTCGGGGACTACACCTCCCTGAACTATCTGACCAAGACGATCATGGGCCAGCTCGACTACAGCTTCAGCGGATTCTTCAGCCGCAGGCTGTTCGAGGACTGGATGGCAAAGAGGAACCGAGATCTGCGACTCTACGGCTCCACGGTCCTGCGAGCTCTGCTCCGATCGCACGTGGTGGAGCTGGAGGAATGGGCAGTGCAGGTCCTCGTGGACCTGGCGCAGGAAGACCACCTCGAGGTTGCCGAGTCCGCCGTCAGCACGCTGGAGGAGGCGTCCTTGACGATTCGGTACCTCAACGCCATCGTGCAGAAGCGGCCGAACATCGCCCACATCCCTTCCGCTGAGTCGCTCCTCTACCGCCTCACGTCCTGCCCAGCGGGCTTCCACACGCTGAGCCAGTCGCAATGGATGACGAGCGCCATGGAGGCGTGGCGCGGGCCGGCCCTCGTCAAGTACGTCATGAAGGTGGAGTCGGCGCTGGGGAAGATCTTCGTGGAGGCCAATCGCGCCAGCTCGGAGAAGCGGGACGCCTTCTCGCACCTGACCTCCACGATCCACAAGCACGTCGGCTTCGGCCGTCCGCCGCAGTCCGTCGGCACCGCGGTGCGGGTGCAGAGCCCCATTCCGCTCTACCTCCACGCCATCGATAGCGTGGAGGCGGGGCAGGTGCGGAACCAAATCGCTCACCTCCTCCGGCTGCCCTGGCACGGGAAGATTAAGATCAGCTCGGGGAAAGCGCAGATGGCTCGCGGCCTGCTGGAAGGGCACTTCGACGCGTCTGCCATTCGTGCGTCGGCGCTCAGCTTCGAGGACGATCCGCTCGATCAGGGGGCGATGCGCGTCCGCCTCAACGTGACGTCCTCGACCATTCTCAACACCGTCAGCGAAAGGGACGTGGAGGCGGAGCAGGACCATCCGGGCATCTTGGTGGGTCCGCACCAAACCCTTTCGGTGTCGCTGAAGATCGGCTCTCGACCGCTCGATCGCTTCGGGAGCCTCGGGGTGGCCGAGAACGTTGGCAACATCCTCGCGAACTGGTCGTCGGCGCGTGCCCAGAGCGGTGCCGCGTCTTTGCCGGCGGCGTCAAGCTTCCTGAGCGCCTCACACAACAGCTCGGGGGATCGTGGGAACTCGTACCTGCCGGGATCCCTGCGCTCCATGTCCAGCTTGGACGAGGAGATGCCTGCAGGCTTCGGGTCCGCGGACGAAATGGAGGCGGATGACTTCAACGACTGGTGCTCCTTCTCGCCGGAGGAGCGCCAGAAGGTCACCGAGAAGCTCCTGCAGCTCGGCACCACGCAGGAGCTGGTTGACACCGGCGACGCTGCTGACGACGAGTTCTGGGTGACTCTGGAAGGCTCCCCTGCTCGCTTCATCTTCTCCGGCCTTCGCAAGGCGCTCCGGGACAGCTTCGCAGGCGACTGGACGCTCAAGGCCGTAGACTTTGTCTTCAAGCAGGAGCCGGGCACGCCGCGGAACATCCCTCTCCCGGTCCACTTCCTCGGCGAGGTGGCCAAGACGGACGACGGCTGCGAATACCTGGAGAGGACGGGTGTCGCCGAGTACCTTCTCCGCATCGTTCGTGGCATTGACGCCGACGACACCGAGAAGAAGAACCTGCACGGGGAGGACCCCGGTCCGACGCCGTGGGCAAAGCCCGGATGTGCACCGCCACCTTCCCTGCTGCGGCGAGCTGCCCTCTGGGCGCTGGGCCACATCGGATCCTCCGTGACCGGCTGGAGCCTCATCCAGGACCTCGACCAGGACTTCCTCGACTTTGTGATCAGCATGACGACGTCCGCGGACTGCCTCAGCCTCCGAGGGGCCAGCTACTCCGTTCTGGGTCTGTTGTCGCTGTCCAACATGGGCGCGCATGCTCTGTATACGCGGGGCTGGGACCGGGCGAGCATGCAGACCGTGGGAGTGTGCCTGCCGAGCCAGCTCGGCCGCCTCTTCGATCCCGTGGAATGCACCTTCGCTGGATCGCCCGCGCTGGCAGCGGACGGCACCGTCGATGGCGTACCGCTGGGAAAGCTCGCGGACTACATGACGCCGGAGGAGCGGGACGTCTACGTGCTCGCCAGGCGGCTCTGCAACCTGAAGGACAGCAAGCAGACGACGAAAGACCTTCGACGGTTAAGCACAGGCCGCAACACGAAAAAGACCTTCCAAAGCCAACGCCTCCTGCTGCTGATCCACCACCTCCTCGCGTCCTATCGCTTCAGCCTCAATGCGAGGCGCGTCCTCCTGGGCTACTTCGCGGAGAACAATTGCGAGTTCGACAGCCGAGCCTTGGACGGCTTGGTCAGGCGGCTGAAATCGCAGCAGCACAACGCGGATGCGACGGGAGCGCAGCCCCGGCACGAAGCGCCACGAAGCGCCACGAAGCGCCACGAAGCGCCCGAGGAGAAAGTGTAGCAATGTCTAGAAAGCGAGAGAAAGAGGCGAGCAAGAGAGAAATGCAAGTTCCCTGGTTCTTTTCTGTGACGTGTAGTCTACTTACTCCTGCTGCGGCCCCGTGCTGGACGCCGAGTCTTCCAGCCGCATTTCAAAAACACCAAGGACGGGCCTGTGGTCCGAGTGTCGCGCCCAGCGCACACTTTCGTATCGCAGCACGCTCGTTCTCGCCCCGGGACGAACGCTGCTCCGTCTAAAGAGAATTCTATCGGTCCAACTTGGCACACGCTGCTTGCTTGACGAGTCGTAGTTGTCACTATCGTGATCGTACTTGAAGGTCGGCTCGAAGTAGATGGGCCCCTCGCTGAGGCCGCGAAAGGCCAGCCCGGAGGAGCGCTGCGCGTGCAGCTGATCGTAGTGCTGCAGCTGCTCCAGCAGCGTCTTCGCCACTTCTTCCTGCTCCCGGATGAGCGCCTGGGTGCGGTCCATGGCGTCTCCGGTGTCCCGGTTCTGCTTGCGCTTCTTGCTCCGCGTCAGGGAGCGGATGTCCCGGACGTGCAAGATGATTTCCTCCGCCTCTCGCCGACCGAGGTCGAGGCGGTAGTTCAGGTCTCCGAAGAACCACAGGCCATCCACCCCGACCTCGGAATGATTCAAAATGTCCAGCTGCTGATCGAGCACGGCACATTCCGCCTCCTGGGCGACGAACATGGACTTGGGCACCTCCGCGGCCGGCAGCTCAAGCGGCTCCGTCGAGCTGCCCTTCCTTCCTTGGAACTTGGGCGGCTTCGCTCGCTCCGGTGCTCCGGACCCTCCGCTACTCTCGCGCTCGACGGCTACTTCCTTCTCCTCGGCATCGTCCTTCGAGTCGCCCTTTCCGTCAGTCCCTAGGCTGCTGTGCTTCTCTCCCTCAAGAGGGTTGGTCGGGGAGAACATAGCTTCGTCGTCCCAGGCGCCTTCGGCGCCGGACTGGATGAGGTGAGCCGCTTCGCTCAGCTTGCTCATGACGCGCCAGTAGTCCGCATTGCGCCGAGCGACTTCGCTCTGGTGAGCGGCCAGGTGCGCGCACACGAACGCCAGCTTCAAGGGCTTCTCGGCGTCCTCCTTCACTTCGGCGTCCAGATGGTCATGGCCCGGCGGGTACAGCTCGATGAAGAGAGCGATGCCGCCCTTGTTCGTCCACACATTTCCCAGTCCGCACGGGATCTTGACGGGCATCACGTTGTGCAGGCTCTCGTAGGTCTCGCTGGTCGCGAACACGGCCAGCTGGACGCCGCCCATCACGTGCCTGCACACGAACTCCTTGTGCGAGCCCACGGTGCGCATGAGCAGGTCGCGCCACTTCCGGCTCCGATGGCCTTCCTTCCGCCGCGGCTTGGAGGTCTGGCATTCCTGGACGCCGACAATCACGAGGTCCGCGCCCTTGATGTGCTTGTCGCTGGCCAGAAAGGACATGTCCTCCAGCACGGGCGTCCGCTCCGACAGGTTCCAGGTCACGATGGCCACGCGGAGCTTCTGCCACCTGCTCTTCTCGGACGGCGCCGCCTCCTGGTCCTTGAAGCGGACGTACGGCGATATCGAGGCGGTCGCCGCCTCCCACGACTGTGCGTCCGCCATCCGCTTCTTGGCGGAACCGAGCGAGCGGCCGCTGGTGAAGGCCTCATCGGTCATCAAGCTGTTGGATTGTTCGAGCGGCAGGCGCCCGGAGGACGAGGTGTTGAACTCCACGGCGTCGTCACAGCCCAAGAGCTGACTCGCCTTGCTGCTGTGGCGGCTCTCGAAGCTGCCATGCGGCGTGCGATCGCCTCGCGCCGGGCCCGTTGGCGAGGCAGAGACGGCGCGGTGTAGCGCCCTGCCCTGCGAGTTCTTCCTCCGTCCGCGACGGGGCGCATCCGCCTTCCTGAGGTTGTCCTTGGTGGGCGGTGGGCCGTTCTTGCGCTTCAAGCCGTGTTCAAAGGCGGCGATGAGATTGCCGATGCGGTGAGCAGAGGACGCGAGGGATCCCCGCCTGGCCACTCCGCGATTGGCACCTTCTCCCTCAGTCTCGTGCGGCTCCACGTCCGCGTCTCCATCTCGCGAAGAGTCCTTCCTCATGCGACCGGAGAGCTCCTGCCCCATCACGCTGTCGTCTTCCACTTCGCTTTGCGAGACGTCCGATTCGTCTGCGTCGCCAGACTCCGCCTGGCGCATGGACATGACCTCGCCGAGCACTGGCGCCGGCGCGCTGGGCGGCGGCGGCGGCGGCATGTCGGGCGGGTGGGGCAAGGCTCGCCAGCCTGGACGGCGCTGGAGGCGGGGCTTGGGAGACGGGCGGAAGTGTTCGTCGCCCGGTTCTAAGTGCCTAGCCTCCACCCTGGCCAGCGGCGAGGGTTTCTTGGTGTGCGCCTCGTCCTCGAGGTCGCCCATATGCGGAGAGCGCATTCCGGACAGGTCGGACGCGCTCCCGTCGTCGTCATCGCCATGGGCGCCGGCCATCGGGGAGAGCGGGTCGGATGGCCGGTCGCTATCGTCGTCTGGCGTCGCCCTGGACGGCGAGCGCGATTGCGAGCGGTTCTCCCGCTTGGAGGAGGCCTGGCGGAACCACCAGTTGAAGGCGAAGCCCCAGCGCTCCTTGGGAGTCAGCTTGCCATCCCCGTCGGCCCTGCCGCCCGCCGACTCGAGAAGGTCCTCGAGCGTGGCGCCGGTCTGCAGCTCTCCGAGTAGCTTGTTGCGCTCGAGACTCGCCCGTTTCAACGACACCAGGAGCGCGCGCAGGT
Source organism: Pinguiococcus pyrenoidosus (assembly GCA_019677205.1). NCBI lineage: Eukaryota > Pinguiophyceae > Pinguiochrysidales > Pinguiochrysidaceae > Pinguiococcus > Pinguiococcus pyrenoidosus. Next base: position 48,606 of record JAAMXY010000259.1, on the reverse strand, counting down.
GCTCCTGCTGCAGTTCCTTGTCGCTCAGGGTCCGCTCTCTGCTGTGGTGCGCGGCGCGACGCTCTGCAACGCCGCTCTCGGACCGCGCTTGCTCGCCTTCGGGGAAGCCCGTTTGCCAGAAGTTCTGAACTCGGGAGAGCACCTGTGGTGGCAGCAAAAAGACGAGAGAGCCGCAACCGTTAGAAGGGAGGGCATGGACTGCGTGGAAGGGCCCCCGTGACTTCTGCATCTCTCTTCTCGTCGTGCCATTGCGCAAATCAACTTCCCCCTTCGCCCCGGTTGCTCCCCAGAAAGACAACTCAAGTCTCAACCCAACGCACAGCCCTCACGAGCCGAGAGGCAGGAGGCGAAGCCAGAAGGGAAGAGGGCAGGAAGACCAAAAGGAAAAGGCGGCACTCCTGAAGATCGCGAGGCAAGGCAAACCAAGGCAAAGCCCGCAGCAAAGGCGGAGGAAGGACCCACAGAGCCGGTAAGAGAGACGCAGACAAAGAGATAAAGACAGAGAGAGAGAGAGAGAGACAAAGAGACAAAGACAGAGAGAGAGACAAAGACAGAGAGAGAGAGAGAGAGAAAGAGAGACAAAGAGAGAGACAAAGAGAGAGACAAAGAGATAAAGACAGAGAGAGAGACAAAGAGAGAGAGAAGAGAGAGGGGGAAGAAAACAAGCCGAGGCGAAAAGGCTCGCCAAGCACTTCCACCACTTCCACCTCCGCCTCGCCACCGCCCCTCTCCCTCCCCCTGTCCTCCTGTCGGCTCCCCCTCTCTGCCGCTTCCTTGCCACTGCCGCGCAAGCGCCATTGCAAGGTTGCAGTTGCACGGGCTGTCTTACCGCCGAGGGCGAGTCGTCGTCCGTTTCGATGGCGCCCACCGCGGAGCGCAGCTCGCTCATGGTCCTGGTCTTGTGGAACACCACCTGTGCGTCCGCCGCATCGGTCGACATGACTGCCAAGCACAGCAGCACGCTGAGCTGCAACCAGCGAGCTCCGCTTGGCGCCCACGCAGCGTCCAGAGGCCCCCCTTGGCGCCGGTAGCGCCTCATGGCCAAAGCCGCTGGCCGGCGCGTTGGCCTCGCCGGGACCCGTCCGGCCATGCCGCGCTATGGATACTGTAGCATGGCTGCGCAAGAGCGGCGTTCGGGCGGCTCCAGCTGCGTCAGTCGTGTGATCGCTAAGTGTAGGGAACTACAGCTGCGCAAGGCGCGCCAGATGCTGTTTCGGACCCCGGGTGGCCAATCACACGCCGGGAGGTACTGTGACCGCAGTACCTCCCGGCGTAATGCCCTTGCCCCGTCCAGCGGAACTCTCGCGGTGCTCCCGCAACCTTCAGCTGAGGTGGCGAAGCACCCGCTTGCAGGCATTGGCTGCACCGTCTGCCAGGTCGCGGGCACGACCAATCCCTTCGACTTCTCCAGGGCTCCATCCCGGACCAATCCTTCCTCCGCCGTAAGGAAGCATGGTTAAGCGTTGAAGCCCGGACCTGCCCTCCGAAGATTTGTTCTTCCGCGGCGGTTGCAGCGTCGCAGAGCCCGGCGGCCGGAGCCCGCGAGTCCGCAGCGAGTCCGTGGAGCGCGCGCGCACAGCCATGAGAGGCCTCCTCTGCCTCAGCGCCCTGGCGGCGCTGCAGCGGGCGGCGGCGTCGCGGCAGGGCATCTTCAGCGACAACGTCGTGCCGGCCGCCACCAAGACGGCGTACACCACCACGGTGCTGGCAAGTCCCGACAGCTTCCTGGAGACGCTGGGCCTGCAGCGCCCCGAGCTGGCCGTCGGAGACGTCTGCACCATCAAGCATCTCAATCTGCTGGTCAGGCACGGGAGCCGGAACCCCAAGTAAGCCTCCCTGCCGCTGCTCTTGCAAGCCGCGCAGCAAGGCTCTTGCGTCCTGCGCCGGTGTTCGTTGCTCATGGCAGCTGCTTCGGTAACAGCATGGACGAGGCGGAGCGGATTCGGGAGCTCTCCAACAAGCTGAAGGGGAACACCACGCGGGAGAGCCCGCCCTGGCTGCGGACGTACCACCTTGGGGTGGGCGATTGGGAGGACGGCCTGCTGTCTCCGAGGGGCCTCGACGAGCTCTTCTTGATAGGCTTTCGCTGGCGAGAGCGCCTGGGCTGGCTGCTGGTGCTGGATGCGCACGGCTACGACCCCGTGAGCTTCTCCGTGCGGCACTCGTTTCGGTCGCGAACTGGTAAGACCTGCTCGGATCCCCGATGCCTGTTCCTTCCAAGAGGCCTTTCGGCTCTCGGTCTCCTCCGCGCTGGGTAGCACGAATTTTTTCGGCGACCAACGACTCCAACGCGCGTCCTTCGAACTGCATAGGCCGAAGCGCGGCGGCGCTCGCCAGGGGCTTCTTTGGCACGCAGACGGACGTGGCGTTCGAGGCCGCCAGCGCGCAGGAAGATACGCTCTTGATGTTCTACGATCTCTGCGACGACTACGTCAACACGGTGCTCAAGAACAGCGACACCTACGCACAGCGCGACGCCTTCCTCAAGAGCCAAGAGGTGCTCAACGCCACCGGTCTGGTCGCGAAGAACCTCGGCGTGCCGCCCGCTCTGGACTTCACGCCCGCTGACGCGCTGACCGCCTTGGACGCCTGCGCCTACGACGTCATCCTCCACAATCGCAACGATCGGTGAGACGCTCGTACACTTCCACAGCTCCTAACTTGAAGGCCTCTTTCTGCCTCATCTCCTTCTTCGTGAGCTTTTCTGATCCTTCCTCCCTTCCTTCAGATGGTGTGAAGCGTTCCTGGGCCAGACCTCGCTGAGTGCGTTTACGCCGCTGGAGACCTTCAACTACCTGCGCGACCTGGAGAAGTACTACGAGAGCTACCTGGGCGAGCTGCAGTCGCAGATCGCCCGCGACTGGCTGCAGCAGCTGTACGACGACGTCGAAGTGGCGCTCGCGCCACCTGACAACGAGCGACCGAAGAAAGCGCGCTTCAACGTGGGGCACAGCGAGACCCTCCTGGGCGTGCTTAGCATCCTCAATCTCTTCGACGACGCCGGCCTCCGCCTCACCGCGGACCTGTCTCACGAGGAGCGCGACGCACGACAGTTCCGCACGTCCCGAATAGTGCCCTTCGGCGCCAACATTGCCACCATGGTGACCAAGTGCGGCAAGGCAAGCACCGTGCGCATGTTTGTCAACGAGGAGCCCGTGACGCCCAGCTGGTGTGAGCGACACGCATGTCCCTCGGACGAGTTTTTGGCGGGAGTCCGGAAGCTCCTCGAGGCCTTGCCGCCCTTCAGTAGCCTTTGCCATAGCTCCTGCAAGTGCGCGTGGTGATGAGCCATGGTCTCCCGTGGCCAGTGTTTCCTTTGCTCCTGGGTGTCCCGTTGAAAAGTGCCCTACATTCCGTCTCGTTCCGTTCGTGGGAGAATTGAATGTTCGATTGACTGAAGCTCCGAAGTCTGCCTGTGCTCCACATGCCTTTCAGCAGACACCGCCGTCCGTGTACAAAAAGGAGATCCATCGGGAGAAGGAGGTAGAGAAGGGAAAGAGAGAAGGTCAGAATGACAGTGAGAGACAGGAAAAGACATCGTGAGGAGACAGTGACGCAGACGCAGACGCACGACGACACCAACTCATACAGAACAGAACCTCTTCTTCCCCTGGATGAGCTTTCCCAATCGTTTGCTTTCCTCTTTTACTTCTCCCCCCCTCCCCCCCATACGAAGGTGTTGGAGCAAGAGCAAGACCTGCCAACACTCAACTGGAGATGGATTCATCACGCCAGTCCAGCTGCACTTTGAGGAGAGGCAATCGCAAGTCCGCAGCGCTGTGCTGTGCGTCTGTTGAAGCGGAAGAGTCATGTGGTCGAATGGTTAGCAGCTCTGCTGCTGTGCTGCGGTGCTGCTGTGGTAATGCTGTTTCTTGTTTTCCTTACCGACGAGGCAGATGATATGCGAGCGCCCATAGTGCGCCTTTGAATCCATCGCACGCTCCCACAAGGCCACAAAGTCCGCCTGCGGTATCCGTACGTTAAGGTAGGCCAACAACCAAGACGAAACCGACCTCGGGAGATGAAGCCGCTCTTTCAACGCACCTCGGGTCCATCGGACTCGGTCCATAACGTCACGGCCCGGAGCCTCAAGTCCCCATGCGGCGCGTCCACCGGCGTCGTTGCGGGCGCCATTGCAGTGATCTTCAGGAGTCTTACGCTTGCCTAGCGACCACCAACCTTGTGAGAGAAGTTGGCTTCGACAACGCAAACTGATGCCCTCAAGTCGCTCTCTCGGGTGCTCCTTTGCTTTGTACGCAACTATCGTGTCATGAGACGCACCCCTAGTCGGGAATAGAGCTGCTCGAACAAGCGCTCAACGCGCCGCGGACTTCGCGCTGGAGCGCCTGGCGTCGCCTCGGAAGCTGCCTTGATAGAACTTGCCATGCTCGTGGCGTTTCCCGGAAGGTCAACGCGCATGAAGTCCCAACATGTGTGTCCTGTGCCTGGATTAGAGAAGTGGCTTCGCGGCCGTATGTAGCAGGGGGCGTTGTGCTTTAGACGACGCACCGTCGGGGAGGGAATGCGACGGGCGGCCTCGGGCCGGATCCAAGTCTGCCGAGTAGATCCGCCGCGGAGGTCCGCATCGCACGTGTCGCACATGTGCAGTGAAGCTACGAGCAAGAGGCCGGAGTCGTTGTGCTGGTGGTGGCAAGACAAGTACGCGATCGGCATAATCGGCGACGCGACGCGAGCCCTGCAGCACCCGTAGGACGGCAACAAGCCCCTCCGCCGCCAGCCATCCGACACCGCCGCTCTTGGGCTCCAGAATCAAGTGTGAGTTAGCCACAGTGTCCTCCTCATCCCTTCTGTACAGCGCCAGCAACGCAGGGTAAGTACCTCGGACGATCCTTTGGAAGGCGGCGCATCTTCATGTCTCTCGCGGGCGGCTCCCGTAGCGGCCACCTTGGCGCGGATCTCCAGAAGGCGCCGTTCGTCGTAGCTGGCGGTGATGAAGGGAACGACGGCCTGGACTCGGGCCGATGCCTGCGCCGTCTCTCCCGAAGAGGTGGCCAGCAGAGCTGGGGTGGTGTCAAGTATCACCAGCGGCACCCGGTAGTCCTTGGCGATCTGCATTCAGCGTTTGTGAGAATCTCACGAAACCTGCCAGACGGGCTTTCGATGATTCACACATACCCTCGCGAGATGGAGACGCATGCCCAGCGCGACGCCCGCGCAGACGAGAGTGTCAACGCCCCGGAAGATCTCCTCGCATCCGTCAGTCGTCTCTAGACACTTTAGACGCAGCGCCTGAATCCTGTGGGAGTAGTCTTCGTGGTCGGCATCGGCCAGCGTTCGGCGGAGATGCCGCGCCAGCTCGCAAGCTCTCGGACCCGCACGGCTACGGTCTTCCTCGTCTTGTACGCGACGCAGACGCTCCGCATAGGCATCCGCTTTGTGCTTGCGATCGGTAGCTTCCCCAAAGGCCGCCTGTAGCCTGTCCATGTGATTCACGACATGATCGGAAGTGGCATCGGCGATGAAGTACTTGCAGCCTGGCTGCGGATCGCCCAAGCCGGCGACGAGACTGCACCAGAGGCTCGAGAAGGTGCTGCCCGCGCTGTTGGCTCCCACCAGCAACACACTGGCACTCGCTACTTTAGAAGCCAGTTCCCCGTCCAGCGCTGGATTCTCACGTAGAACCTGAGCATGGTGTCCTGTGGGCTGCAGTTCCGTCGCCGGACGCCCATCCGAAGGGGGCACTTCTGGATTTACCGGGTGACCACCTTGGGCTATGGCCCAGCGGACCCTATCAAAGTGGCTCAGGTGGATCCATCCAAAGCAGGTGGAGCGCCTTGCCGACTGCATGTGCGAGAGGAACAGGAGAATGTTGGAGGCCACGATACCGCTGGTGCTTGCCACGGCCGGTAGCCATTCCCCTTGCAGATGCGGAAGGATCGCCGCGGCTTTGGCAAGAAGCGCCTGTCGCTCCTGTGGGCTCAGCACGAGAATCGGCAGCGGTTGAACCCTCTCCACATTCGCGCGATATGCCTTTCGGCTTTGCTGCGTCTCGGCCGCCTCGTTGAGCAAGCACAGGTGGTCGAGCGTCTCTAGGAATTCGCCAAGGGCGTCAAGCATCGGGAAGCGACCAAAGCGCCTCTCGTACTGCAGCACAGCGAGCAGCAGCATGTGCAGTTGTCTTGGAGACAGGGATTCTGAGTCTTCCTTGCCCAGGAGCACCCGGACGTCGGTGAGAAACTCGGGCGCCAGGAGGCTTTCATGATATGGACGACCCTCTGGTGGCTTGCTGCCGCAGCTCAAGTCGCAGAAGGCGCTGCAAAGGACGCCTCGGGTGTGAAGGACCACCAAGGCTCCCACTTTGGAGTCTTCCACGTCTCGCAGATGGCTGCTCATCACGGTGCACTGGTCTTCGGGCGCGTTGAGTGCCACCACCACGTTGAAGTCCTCCAAAGTCCGAGTCTCCAGAGGTCTGCGCAGCTCCGAAAACGTTGTGGACGGAAATTGCTGTGATAGAATGCCCGTAGCCCTGGCAGTTATTGAACGCGTCGGCTTAGGAAGCCAGCTGCATTGCCAAAGGCACCGAGCTGGAGACACTTTACCTGCGCGACATGGCGGTGAAACCGCGAGCTTCATGAAGCGTAATCTTCCTCACGCCGCCAAGCGCGAGGAGCCTGGCCAGTAGGACTCCACAGGTCTCCAGACCGCGGCCAGTGATCAAGACGGACATCCTTGGAGCAGATGCTTCTTGCGGGTCTTGCGACGCCGAGCTCTGGTACTGGGCTCTGACTTCTCTTGTCACCCCGAGCTCCCTGGCCTTCTCTCAGCCACCTGACTACCATGGCTCATGAGAAGATTTCGGCGGATTTCAGCAGCTGTCTCCAGCTTGGCACCGAGCATGGCGCGATTCTGCCGCGGAGTCCTCCAGAGGCCAAATGGTCGGAAAAAAGGGAAAGCTCGATTATCGTGTCTGAAGAGTCGGAACGTCAAGATCGATAAATATATACATTTATGATATTAAATAGAGGAAACGTAGGTTGAATACCAAAATTGATTATAGCATACCTAAATTGAGAATTGTTTCAAGATTAATTATTTCAAAACTTGTCCTCAACACAAACGCGCTTCGTGGCAGTCGGTGAGAAAGCGGCGTTGACTTCTGGGGTTTTGTGGCACAGAAGTGGCCTCGCTCTTCAGCACCTTTCCTCCATCCGATCTAGAACCGCTGTAGCTTGCTTGAATTGGATATTGCTGGGCAGCGAGGAGGGGCCAGAATCTCGCGACGCCGTCAGACATCAGACTGGCGCGCACGGGAGCCTGGAAGCACTGTCTCTTTATCAAGTTAGGGAGAGGGAGAGAGAGACTATGGCTCCACGCTACATTAGTTCGGAGGGTACGTTTGTCTTTGGAATTCACCTTCAGCGTCGTGTTGGCTAACTACCGCCGTTCGTTGTGTTTGAATCAAGGCTCCGTCCTGGCGAAACGAAGTCCGTGGCGACTGTCCATCGTGAACGATGTGATTTGGGGCATTCTGGGTTTCTTTGGGCTGTTCTGGAAGACCCTGTTCCCGACGGAAACGACCACGTACGGCGTCCACCAGCCGCGGCGAGCGCAGCGGGCTCCGCGGGGTTATGGCGGCGAAGACGGAAAGGGCCCTCGGGTTCGCGGCATGAAGGACCTGAAGCAGAATGGAGGAGATTGTGCGGGAGGCGGTGGTGGATGAGGACGGTAGTCCCTGTCAGGAGTCCTAGGACGTGGTTTTCAAGGCCACTTCTAGCACGCTGGCAGGGTGTCCGGCAAGGCGAAGGGACCTGAGAGACTCCTCTCGGAATGACGCCGGGAATGGGCTGCCGCCCTTCTCTCGGCTGAGAAACGGATTCGTCGCCTTGCTGCCACTTGTAAAAGAAAGGAAAGGAACGGAAAAGCAAGGGTGGTGTCGCGCATGGGTGCTGCGGGTGGCATGGTGCATGGGTGTGGAGATGTGCGCCTGGTGTAGAAGAAGGCAAGGAATACGCAAATGAACCTTGCAATGCCCGAGTCGCTCATACAGATGTGCATTCCACCGGCGGTGCTTCCTTCGTGTACAAAAAGTGTCAGATTCTTCCAAAAGGCCCCATTTACATTCCATCCATCCCCGGCCCCCTTTCTTTTCCTTCGCTGCGACGAGGTCCTCTGGCTAGAATCCAAACTCGCTCGCAGTCCTGGTGCCTTGCGACACATCCTTCACGAAGTTCAGGATGATCGGGAGGAAGCCAAAGGGGTCCTGAGTCGGCTTGTTGGGGGGCCCCTTTAGAAAAGTCACATGGTGCGACACCAGCTGCTTTGCGTGCTCCGGGTCTCTCTCCCTGATCTGCTGGAAGAAGTGCGAGTAGGACGGGAACAACTGGCCGACCAGGCACATCTCCAGGGTCTCGGGATCATACTGCTCGAGGCAGCGCTGCATGTCCGCCACGACCTCTCCGCAGAAGCGCTCTAGACACAGAGACGCTTCCGACGCTGCTCGCTTCTCCTCGTAGGTCTTCATGTTTTTCCTGGCCTCCACCACCGACGGAAGGGTCAGCCCAAACTGCGCGGCCTGCACACGTGGAACGCAGGGACGGTTAGTGGGGGCGGCGATCTCAACGGCGCAACCCCGCAAGCGGACGCAGCAACGCACTACGGAGGCTTCCTCTGAAGTGCAGGAGCCCGTGAGCTTTGCACGGGGAGCCAGAGGCGGTCGCTACCCACAGTCCGCGTCTGTGGTGACCACGTCGCCTGGACCTCTTGAAGAAGATCCAGCGCGGGCTTCCACGCCGTTTGCGACCCTTACCTGCGCATCTATGCGCGAGAGGTCCTGCGCACTGAACTCAATGCGCGTCTCGGGTTCTCGGAACTCGCCGGTCTTGATGATGTACTGTACAAGGGTCTTGATGTCGTACCAGATGGCGGTGCCATTCGGACGAACGAACTTGAATTTCTTCTTGCCTAAGCGCGTGAACATGATGGGGTCCAGCTTGTTGTAGGCCCGATAGGACTTGAGCCTCTTGGGTTCCGGGCAGTGGTCGTCTTTCAAGCGCGGCGCGGGAACGGCCACGCTTTCCGCCGGCGATCTTGAAGTCGGCAACAGTCGTAAGTCCAGAAAGTCCGAGCGACGCACGCCCTGACGGACCCAGTGGAAAGCCTCACCTCTTCTGGTCTACTTCGGCCGTCGCAGCGTCGCGCTTTCGTCCACGACCTCTGCGAGGTGGCAATTCCGGCGCGGCGTCCGCCTCCCTCTTGGTGCGGTACTGCGCCCGCAGAAGCCGCTGATAGTCAAAGCCCTTCCGCAGGCGCGCGTACAGCTCGTGCTTGCTGAGCTGCTGGTAGCCTTCCAGATGCACCCTCCTGGCGAGGCTGTGGGAGGTCGAGCGGCGGCAAATCAGGGGCCATCGCGGCGAGTTGGGGGCGGAGAGGGATCTAGAAACGATTATGGAGGCACCAGCCTTACCTGTGCAGCGTGTGAATGCTGGGCGAGCTTCGCGTCTGCATCCTGGCGCCTCAAGCTTCGTGCGCTCTACGCGACGCTTGACACACGGGCCTCGAGGCGGGAACTGCGGCACGAGCGCGCGCCCGGGGCCGAATTCTTGAAAGAGCTCCGTGTCTGGTCGCCTTTCCTCGCACTGGGCTTGACTCTACGGAAGGCACGTCGATCAAGACCTGCCCTTAGAAAACCTCCCCAAACTGTGTATTTTAATATAAGATATCATTTTAGCGTAAGTTTACTCTATAAAATAATTATACACATGAGTTGTTGGCGGACACCGACATTCGCTCCACATTCATAGATGCAATTCGTGGGCAAGTGGAGCGGGAGGTCTACCAACGAAATTGGAGGTTATCCTGCGCAATGGGCCAATCGTACGTGCTAATCGGCTGAAGCTGGCCGAACCGACCTGTCCTCGTTCTTCAAAGATCGCGGAAGTGCCGAGACATCCTCGCACGGACACCTTAGCGAACACGCCTGTCCTATGCCCAGCTGCCCTGCCTCCGAGACACTGTCCGAGATTCGCAGATGCGGCGAAATTCAAGTTTTCCGTGGCCCAATCATATCCATCGTCCATGGATCAAGAGGCGAACTTCACATTGATTCGCTGACCCTCCTCGATTCGCCTTGAAATCTCTGAAACGATCCAAAACGCTTGCCGAATTTGCTGAATCTGCGGAAACTGTGGAGCATTTCTCTTGCCAATCAGCTGACCTCAGCGGAGTCGACGAGATCACGAAACACTTCACAAGAGGTCCGAAAGACAACCCTTTGGCGCCACAGCACAACGCAACGATGAAGAGTCGCAGCGAAGTGCTGGATGCACTGCGGCACAAAGATCGCGACTCGGATTCTTCGCGAAGGAAAACGCTCGAGGAGGCCTTGGACGGCGATGTCCTGGCGTTCTTGGCGGCGTCTCTCAACTGTGAGGCCAAGGAGCGGACGTCTCAGGAGAAGCTTCTGTGGCCACTGAGTCTACAGCCTTCTCTGCTCACGCTGCAGACGCTTCCTGTCCGCAAGCGCCTCCGCTGCGTCCCGAAGAATCGCCTCCGCGACGCCTTTCTCAGCGGAGACGGCGCCGAAGATCTGCGCGCAGCCTACGAACAGCTCTTTCCCGGCGCAGACAGCGGCCCAGCCCAGCAGCTGGTGGAGGAGGCGGCGGAAGAGCTCAGCGAGGCTCAGGTCCTGGCCAGAGATGCCAAGCGACGAGAGGCGCTGGCGTTCACGAAGGGCAACATGGGCGCAGAGGGCACCATCTATGTTCCAGGCGGGACGGAGGGCCCCGATCCGCTGGCCGATGTAGCCGAACTGGACGCCAAAGTGGAGCCGTCGACCCCTGGGGAAACGCCCGAGAGCCTCGCAGCGGCCATCGCCCCCGTCAGGGCACTGCTAGACGCCAGTGGCACCCTCAAGTCGGCGCAAGACCTGCCGGACCACATCCTAGACGGGATCCGGTGCCTGCCCATGGGCGACTTCTACAGTGAGGATCGAAAGGCCATGGAAGAAAGGATCAAGAGGAAGCCACCTGCAGCCAAGTCGCCGCTGGACTCCTTTGTGGCGCCGCTGACGGAGCGACAAAGGTCCATCGTCGCCGAGGCGCTCGCGGCAGAAGTGGCGACGCCACGCGAGCCAGAAATGGTGGAGACCGCGCCGAAATCCGTGCCTGCTTCCCCGGACGCCTCCTCACACGCAGAGGATCGCGGCCAGGAGAGAGAGGCGCCTCCGCTCCAGTCGTCCGCGTCGATCAGCGAGGAAGCCTACGCTGAACGACGGTGGGAGAGCATCGGGCTTCAGCTGAGCTTCGGATTCGATGCCGAGGAAGACGCCAGCGTCTTTGCAAACGCCCTGGCCTTCGCAGAATCGATTGCCCCGAAGGTCAAGGACGATGCCGCGGAGAGCGAAGGGGCGGTGGAAGCGAAGGACAGCCAAGAAGAAGCTGCTCAGACCGCAGCAGCTCCGTCCGAAGAGGACCCGGTTGATCTTGTCGAGGAGCAGCTTGCCGGCCTTGGCTTGAAGGATGACGAGGACATCTCGGCGAAGAGCACCGATGGGAACGATGAAGAGGTTGCCAAAGATGTCGCTGAAGATGTACCGGGAGATAAAGCTGCGGATGCGCTTATTGATCGCAGTCTGGCGAAGCGGAAGAAGCGAGGCGCGAGCGAAACCGTTGTCCTGCCGACACTGCCCTCGGAAGCGCTGCGTCGGGCCAGCGATGGTGCTCAGCGGCCGTCGTGGGCCGTCACGCAGCTGCTCAGAATCACCGACTTCCGCCGCATGATCCCGCACCCAGCCATCGAGTATCCCTTCGAACTGGATGGCTTCCAGAAGCAGGCGGTCTGCCGCCTCGAGCAGAAGGAGGACGTCTTCGTCGCAGCGCACACCAGCGCTGGCAAGACGGTGGTAGCGGAGTATGCCATCGCCCTTGCGATGCGCAACGGTACCCGGTGCGTGTACACTTCGCCGATCAAGGCGCTGAGCAACCAGAAGTACCGCGATTTCCGGACGCGGTACGGCGACGACGTGGGCATCGTGACGGGCGACGTCAGTGTCAACCCGGACGCGTCTTGCGTGGTGATGACGACGGAGATCCTGCGAAGCATGCTGTATCGCGGGGCAGATCTTGTGCGCGACCTGGAGTGGGTCATCTTCGACGAGGTGCACTACGTCAACGACAGCGAGAGAGGCGTCGTCTGGGAAGAAGTGATCATCATGCTCCCGGCCTACGTGGGCATGGTCTTCCTCTCGGCGACGACGCCGAACACGATCGAGTTCTGCGAATGGATCGGCAGGACGAAGCGGCGACCTGTCCACGTGGTCACCACGCAGTACCGGCCGGTGCCGCTGATGCACCACCTGACGCTGAAGGGGAAGGACTTTCTCATCCTCGACGCGGAGAGGCGCTTCCTCCCGTCGGGCGCGGCAGATGCCGGAGCCAAGCTCCGGGAGAAGGAGCAGAAGAGGCTGAAGGCTCTGCAAGCGGGACCGAAGCAAGAGCGGGAGCGCGGCATCCAGAGGGGCGGAGCAGGTCGCGGCGGGGGTGCGGCCAAGGCCAAGGGCCGGGCGAGCGCGGGCGGACATGTGTCGCACGGGGCGCGCACGCAGCCTGGGCGATCCGGCGGTAGCAAGTCCGACTGGATCCAGCTCTGCCAAAGACTGCACACGGAAGGCAACACGCCGGCGGTGGTCTTCAGCTTCAGCAAGAAGAAATGCGACGAGATCGCAAACTACCTGGAGTCGCTCGAGCTGAACACCGGGCGGGAGAAGGCGAAGGCGAAGAACTTCTGCACCCAAGCCCTGCGCAGGCTTGCGCCCCGGGATCGGCGGCTGCCTCAGGTGGTCACGGTCTGCGACATGGCGTCCCGCGGCGTCGGCGTGCATCACGGCGGCCTGCTGCCGATTCTCAAGGAGGTGGTGGAGATCCTCTTCAGCGAAGGCCTCGTCAAGGTGCTGTTCGCGACGGAGACCTTTGCCATGGGTGTGAACATGCCGGCACGGACGGTGGTTTTCAATGGCACCAGGAAGCACGATGGCCGGAGCTTCCGAGATCTCTTGCCCGGCGAGTACACCCAGATGGCGGGCCGAGCTGGTCGACGAGGCCTAGACTCGGTCGGAAACGTTCTCATCTGCGTCTGGGAGGAGGTTCCGCACGTCGCCAGTCTCAAGGCAATGCTGACCGGCCCTCCGACGAAGTTGGAAAGCCGTTTCCGCCTGCGCTACGCAATGATTTTGAGCCTGCTTCGGGTGGAGGATCTCAGCGTCGAGGACATGATCCGCCGCAGCTTCTCCGAGTTCGCGACGCAGCGCGCCCTGGGCTCGAGGGACCTGCCGGGCCTCAGGGCTGCAGGCCGCGACGCTGCTGATGCGCTCGTGCGAGTCGCCGATACGATGGACTGCGTGCTACCGGGGCCTGGCGACCCCGGCGAACGCGGTCGGGCGATTGGGAGCTACGCCGAGGTCACGGCCAGAATCGGGCGGTTGTACTCACGCCTCCTGAGCCATGCCTTTTCGCTGGAAGGCCCGCGCGCGAGCTCAACGGTGCTTGCGCCCGGTCGCCTGTGCTTGCTGCACTTCAAACGAGGCGTCGGATTGCGCATGAGTCCAGCGAGGGTGGCATCCCTCGCCAAGGACCTGGGCGTCGATGCGTCGCGGCCGATTGCCGCGGCAGCCGGCGTCGTGCTCTGCCTTCCGAAGGGTGGGGAAAGCCGCGCAGAAGTCGAGGAGGAGGAGTATTCCGTGATGGTGCTTTGCCTGCTGCCAGTGGATGGCTTCAGCGCAGCTTCCAGTGCGGACGGTGATGCCGGCAACAGCAGTGATGGTGGTGGAGGAGCGAAGTGGGGATTCCGCGGGAAGCTGAAGATCGCGTCTTCCCGCGCCAGCACCGCTGTCCTGGACCAGATGGGCTTTGGAAACATGGTCGAGGTGTCCACGAAGAAGGACGATCTCGACGATCTCAGCTTCGGCAAGAAGAAAGGGGGAAAGAAGCAGAAGGGCGATGCTGCTGCAAGGGCGAGCCAAGAACAAGCTTCGCAAGCGTCGGAGCCTGCTTTTGAGGACGAGATGATGCCGGAGACCGCCGCTGTGCAGGCGGCGGCTCAGTCCACGGTGTGGCGCTCGGGAGGCAGGGTCCTGACAGTTGTTGAAGTGCCGCTGTCAAGCTTGGTGTTCCTCTCGAGAGCCAAGCAGAAGACCTTTGACGCGCCGAGCATCGTGTGCGCGCCGGGCAGCAAGGCGCACCGTTCCGAAACTCCTGAAGAAGCGCTCAAGTGCGCCCAAGGCGCCATTGACAGAGCGCGGGGGCTCCTTGAAGAGGTGGAAGGTCCTTTGCTCATGGCTCCGGATGAGGGCAGCGGGCTGGACGTCATGGAAGCGATTGACATCGTGCGCGCGACGAAGCTTCAGAACATGGAGTTTACGGAAGCTTGCCAAGACCTGAAGGCCCTGCAGCGCGAGCGGCTGCTGAATAAATGCGCGATGAGCAGCGCGCGGGAGGAGCAGTACAACGTTGCTGCGCGCAGGCTTCGCGTCGGCGCCCGCCTGGGCAAGCTCTCAAAGCTCGCGAGCAACGAGTCGCTGAGTCTCTTCCCCGATTTCCAGGCCAGGGTGGCCGTCTTGAAGCGCTTGAGCTACGTTGACGCGGGCACCGAGACGGTCACGCTCAAAGGCAAGGTTGCCTGCGAAGTTGCGACCTGTGACGAGATTCTCCTCTCCGAGATGGTGCTGGAGAACGTCCTCGAACCGCTGGAGCCTGAGGAAGTCGCCGCGCTCCTATCAGCCTTGATCTTTCAGGTAGAGTCGAGTCGTTCTGTCGCCTTCCAATGCCGTAGATCCTTACGAAATCCCATGACAATGAAAAAGGAACGAAAAGAGGACGCCGAGCCGAGCATTCCGTCGGCTCGTCTGAAAGAAGCATGCGAAACGCTTCGCGCTTTGGCAAGGCGCCTCGGTCAGGTACAAGGTTCCGCCCCCCCC
>JAAMXY010000259.1:0-33613 GCA_019677205.1 Pinguiococcus pyrenoidosus | reverse complement strand
ACGCCGAGCCGAGCATTCCGTCGGCTCGTCTGAAAGAAGCATGCGAAACGCTTCGCGCTTTGGCAAGGCGCCTCGGTCAGGTACGAGGTTCTGGCCCTCCTTCCCTTTCGCTGGAAGAATGAGGATTATCGAAAGCCAAGCTCATGGATGTCTTCTACAAAAGGTGCAACGCGAATGCGGCCTCCCGACCGACGCGGAAAGCTTCCTTGCAGAATGCCTCAACTTTGGGTACGTCCGAGTAGTGAGTCGTAGCAATCCTTGGCCTTGTCTGCCGGTGTGTTGGTTGGCCGAGATGACTCCCTTCAGAGGCATTCACGTGCGTCCCTAGGCTTGTGGATGTTGTTTACGAGTGGGCGCGAGGCGTGCCATTCGTCAACATCACGTCGCTGACGCTGGTACAGGAGGGATCGATTGTGCGAACGATCACGCGGCTGGACGAGCTTCTGCGGGAGGTGAGAAATCCACGACCCTGCTTCATGCGTACCGCTCAGCTCGATGACTTGTGCAATTGTGTTTTCGTTTTCCGTGGCCAGGTGCGCAACTGTGCTCGCGTGGTTGGAAATCCCGGACTGTACAGGAAGATGGAGGCAGCGTCGGCGGCCATCAAGCGCGATGTCGTGTTTGCGCAGAGCCTCTACATTCAGTGAGAACTCCCCTTTCCTCAGTCTATGCTGCCCAGGCTCTCCGTCGGACCTGGCGGCCTCTCGGCCCCATCTGTCTCGCTTTCGCCATTCTTGGCTTCGGCCTCTCCCGGGTCGGCCACTTGTCCGAATTCGTTCACCCTCGTGGGATCGACGGGATACAGGTATCGCTGGTACAGGAAGATGAAGAAAATCAAATCATCTCGGAAACAGGAGAGGCGGTGCAGCAGCGGCATGTCCACGACGAAGGCAAAGAGATCGTCGATGAAGGTGTTGAGCGCCTTGTAGACCATGGAGCGCCAGGGCATGTGTGCCACGCTCTTGAGCTTGTAGTTGATGAAGAGCTGCGGCGTCATCATGACGAAGCCGAAGGCGTAGACAAAGCCGACGAGACTGCTGATGATCCACGAGTACCAGCCCTTGTGCTTGTTGTACACGAGGCTGTACGCGGAGAAGCCCACGATGCACGGCGACACCGCGTACAACAGATGCTCCGCGGCGATTTGGTCATACTTGCGGGTTCCCCCTTTGGCATAGCTCTCGGTCACGTCCAGCGAGAGCTTCGGGATCATCCCCTCCCACTTCAGGTGCAGCTTGAGAAGGCGCTGCATCTTCCACACCTCGATCCCGATGCTGACCATGTACTCGAGCAGGACCATCCAGCTCGTGTCGTTGTCCAGGAGGTAGAGGAAGGTGATCACCCTGGCCGCCAGGTTCATGCCGTAGCTCTGGAGGCTCAAGCCCTCCGCGCTCTTGTTCTTCCTCCAGAAGCTCACGTCATTCTTGAAGGCGAGGATCTCGAAGAGCATGTGCAGCAGGCTGACGAGGACCGTGAGGCCCAGGAGGTAAGGATTCGTGTCCAGCAGGACCTGCTTCAGCGTGTCCTGCTCCTTCGCGGAACTCATGCCGAACGAGGACTGCTGCTCCCACATGTTCTGCATCTGCACCTGCATCATGAACTGCCACATGCCCATGCTGGACAAGCTGATGTTCAGCGTCAGGGGCGTGACGCTATCGCCGTCGAAGAGCGTGCTGTTGACGCGGTGGAAGCGATCACTCAGGGTCCAGAACTGGTTGTGATACAGAACCGGATAGTAGTTGGCGGTCGCTTCGTGGAACTTCATGTACTTGGGCAGAGGCGCCGGGACGTTGTTGATCGGGAAGGGCTCGTACAACTCGATGAAGCTCAGGTGAAACGTCGGGTGCAAGAGCATGATCCACTTGGCGTCGTCCTCGTCCTCTTCCTCGGTCGACGTCGCCTCCTGCACGACCGCTTCGACCGTGTCGTCGACAGAATCTTCGCCATCTAGCAGACTCCGCGCTGTGCGTCGCTTCTCCGGAGGCCAGTGGAAGGTGAGCGGGAAGCTGTAGTGCACCACGTGGGCGTCCAGGCCTTTGCGGGGATCGTCCGGCGAGTCCACGCCGACGTTGCGGGGCTCGTGGCCCTTCCGCGAGGCCCAGACCTGCGCGTACAGGGTGGCGTTGGCCTCCAGGAACTCCTCCGTGATCAGCAGACTGAAAAGGAACCGAAGAAATTGGGTTCAGAACCGAAGAAATTGGGTTCAGAACCGGAGAAATGGTGCATTTTCTGCAAAGATTCCGCACCTGATGGACTTCTGAAGCTCCAATCGCGCGTTTTTCGTCCCGAAAACCAGATTTTTTTGGTGCCAGGCCAACAGGGGCGCGTCTGCGGGTCTCACAAGCAAAGTGTCGTTCTGAAAATCGTCTGAAACATCACCGAGAAACGCTTCTGGCGCGAAATCGTCGCTGGTACACAGAAACATCCACAACTCGAGCGCTTCTCCCTTTCGAAACAACGCCTTATGGCGCGTGCGGCGCTGTCCATCGGGATCTGTCGCTGGAAACTTGGGCGCTTGACCCGCTTTGGGCGCCACAGCGGCGCGATTCTGCGCTACCGGGCTGTTGTTTAGCTGCGACACGTTCGAAGACGTCGTGAACATGGACGCGATCGCGTACACAGCGAGGCCGTTCATGACCAGACGCCACATGTCTTGCGCGCCATTGCGCGCTTGGCCCTCCGCTTGCTGCTGAGGCGGCATTGTGGGAGACGACGCGGCAGCGCGGCGTAAACGCGGCGTTCGTTAGGATGTTCTTTATTTGGCTTTATTAGAGATGATATCCGTCGCTGTAGCGTAGATTCTCTATGCACTTTGGCGGAATATCATAGTGACTTTCGTAATTATCATATATTATAGATGAAATAATATAGCAACGCCCGGAGACGGACGCAAACGCCACAGAAGATGGCGTCGATACCCCTGTTCGCCCGATTTTCCCTCTTCGCGTGCCTTTCACTGCCTCGGACTACCCAGAGCGCGCTTCAGATCCGCTTCGTAGGCGTCGGCAAGTACGCTGGCGTCGAAGGGCCTTGTGCCTTCTGTAGCAAAGCCGAAGAAGAGCTGCGATTCTCCGAGGTTTTGCCCGTGCCGGTCGAGGACGGCTTTCTAGACCTCTTGGATAGCCCCACCAAGCCGCAGGTGGCGCTGCTGGTGACGCGCGACGGCGGGCTGTGGGATAATCTGCCTCTCAACCGCGTGGAGACGCCACTGGCCAAACGAGACACATTGTATAGCCTCGAGCGCCTCGTGACCACTGGTAAATCGCTGTTCCAAAGCTTCAACATCGCCATGACAGACGTGGCCGGCGTCTCCATCCTCGGAGCGCAGCTGGAAGACGCGTCCCGGGTGTCCGAGCCCGACAAGGTGCTGGTGGGTGGAGCTTTGCTGCTTTCGGACCCCTCCGGAGCGGCCAAACTGGTGGAGACCTTTGCTGAGGAGGCCATTGCGGCAGCGACAGAGCTGCAGGTGCCCTTGACGGTGGATGCGGAGCTGTTTGCGGCGGCCAGCGCCAAGATCCGCTCCTTCGAAGTCACGTCTCGGGGCCGTTTGCGGATTGACACGGAGGCTCCGGAGGTTCCAGAGAGGAAAAGCGCGAAAGCGGCGGCGGCAGTGCCGCCTGCCTGGGAGCTGCGGACCGCAGAGGACTGGCTAGCATTGGACTTTCGGCAGAAGGTGGAGATGGCGCTCGCAAGTGGTCTCACGCCGCCGAGACGCGCACGAGGAGAAGAGGCCTTAGATGAGGTGAGATGAGATGTCGACGTCTTCCGGCCCGCTGGAGCGGGGCAGGGCAGGCTGCAGTCTAATGCGTACTCTTTTGACAGCTCCTCCTGCCCAACTTAGACGAGGATGTGCGCAGGGACGTGCAGATCATGGAGGCGATGCGCCAGGGGGACATGCAGGAGGTGGCCCGGTTGACAGAGGAGAGAAGCAGGCGGGGACAGCTCCGCAACGAGCTGCGGGCGGCTGTTGCCGATGAAGACTACAGCAGGGCGGCCGAGCTGCAGCGGCAACTGAAGATTCTGGACCGCGGCCGAGCCGATGTGAGCCAGGACGAGGGCAGCTACGATCGCTTTCTGGACGCAGATCCGTGGTACCTCGATAACCTGGAGAAATGAAGCGCAAAGTACTCGAACGAGCGTATACATAGGAGGAGCGAGTTTGACTTGTAGTAACAGAAGCAACCTGGAACAATGAAGCGCACGGAGGGGTTTCGCTAGCTAGTCCAGCAACAAATTGCTTCCTTTCACGGGTGTCCTTCCAGGAGTGCTTTGCGTCTAGAGGGCTTTCTCAAAACCCTAAGCGGTGTCATCCGGGCTGCTCTTGATACTCCGAAGTTCGTGGATGGCGTCACGAAGCGCCCGATTCGGCACGAGATCGTCCTCTCGCACTCGCTCACGATTCATGGGCGACCTGTGGTGATTCTGGATCCACTGCATGATCGCCTCCCTTTCGTATGTGTAGCCGTCCACCCGACACAAGACCGGGTCATCCATCACGGTGTTCGTAATCGGACAGATCATCGCGTCGCGCGCCTGCTTCAGTTCCTGCTCCAGGCTCTCGATCTCCTCCACGTACGTCGCCGTAGACGCAGACGCCTTCCGAAGGTCTTCCTTCAACTGCAAGTTCTCGCGCATGAGCGCTTCCGCATCCATGCTGAGGGACATGTCCGCCTTGGCCAGGAGATCCTGCACCGCCTCGAGCAGCACACCCTTGGGAACCGGCCCGCTGAGCCGATCTCCGCGGCTCGGCGCTTCCCGCGTGGATTTCTCCTCTCCCGACGGTTCGGCCTGCGTGGAGGCCTGCTGGAGCAGAGAGCTCTGCGCCAGATTCTCCGGGGTGTCCTTGCGCTGCATCGGCAGGCGGAGAGCAAAGGGCTTCGAAGACGCCTTCCTTTCGCCCGCCCTTCGGAAGCTGTAGACCTCGGAGCTGAGCAGCACCTTGGCCTCCCCGGGACGGACGCGAAGCTTCACGGCTCGCACGGCGTCGGCGCCCTTGCTCTCTTCCGCGGCGGCTTGCTGTTGCACGGAGGGCGTGATGACCTGCGCGTAGCGCATCTGACCGCCTTCGTCCTGGAAGGCCACGATCTCGTTCGCCAGACTCAGCCTCAGGGGCTTCAGCTCGAGCATCTCCGCGTCCAAAGCAGACACCGGCTCTCCGGGGACGCCTCGTCCGCTATCCTCCGTCGAAGCGTCATCTTCTCCAACGTGAAGCAGCGGCATGAGCGTCGGGATCGCATCAGCTTGAGAGGCGACCAGGACGCTGATCGGCATGAGAATCCGCGAGTCGAACATCAGCAGCTTCTGGATGGCCATCGCCACGGCCGTGCCAGGCTGGAGGCTCCTTGGGAAGAGATCAATCGCGAGGTAGATCGTCCGGTCCATCTCGTCGACAAAGAAGAGGGATCCCGCCTCGTCCGAACTGAGGTCGTGGCGCCCTTCCTTCAAGAGAAAGCGCGTTCGCAGCGCCTTCACAAAGTTGACCCGCAACCCCAGCAGGGCGGCCCTGACGCGCTCCAGCTCGTCCTGCTTGTTCGTCACCCCTCCGCTTTCGTTCAGGTCCTTCGCGATCAGCGACGCAAGCACCTCTTGGAAAGCCGCCGACGAGAGCGTCTCTGTGAGCTGCAGCTCCTCCTGCGGCGTCGGAAGCACCACCTCGGGCACGAAGCCCGCCTCGAGAACCTCGATGATGGCCGTGCTCAAGCGGGGGATCCGAAGCGCCCGGGCCTCGTCGAACTTCACGCGCGGATGCAGGCGATTCACAGTCGCTGTGCGATCCAGGGAGATTCTCTTGGAGAGCCACGGCGCATCGTTGTACAGCAGCTCCCGGCGCCGCCGCAACACAGACGCGTCGTCCGGGAGGAAAATGTCTCCTGATTCGAGCAGGGAGTTCGCCTCCCTCGCGGCCTCTTCCTGGAACTCGACCGGGATCGACGCTTCTGACCCCGCGGCGCACGCCATGAGCAGCTGGACCACGCGGAGCACCGCGCTGAGCTCATTCGGGTTCAGCGGCTGGTTCGAGGTCTCCGCGTGAAGGTCTCCAAGCAGCTTGGCGTAGTCCATCGCAGAAGGGTGCGACTTGGCCCCAAGGTCCTTGAGAAGAGCGTCGTAGGCTCCGAAGCCACGAGGGACCTCGAACATGAAGGGCGCCAAGTCGACAGACAGCTTGAAGAAGAGCCGCGAGGGCTTCGCAAGCCGATTTCCCATCGGCACGCAAGGCAGGTCCTTCAACGCCCCTTTAATATTGGGAGAGATGTCGTTCCAGTGCTCCTGAAGGTACGCGAAAATGGATCGGAAGACCTCTTCCGGCGGATCCTTGTAGGCCCACCTCTCGAGCGAGCCATTGTCGGAGGTGATCAATCGGCGGATGTGCTGCAGGGCTTCTCCCTTCTTGGGTGGGGACTGGATCCCCAGCCGCGACCAAAGATTCTGCGGCGGTGTCAGCGCGGACTGCAGCACGGGCTTGAGCGTGAACAGCAGATGAGCGTCCTTCTCCACCCCACAATCCCGAAATCGCACCAGATCCGAGAGTGGCTGGGCGCCTCGAGCCATGTCGTCGTTCGAGAAGGCCGCGGGCGGGGTCACGGGCACGAATCGGATGTCGGCGATGTCTCCCAGGAAGGAGGCATTCTGCAGCTCCCAGTAGTGCTCGATCATGTACATGACGAGCTTCTGGGCATTCCTGCTCAGCGCCGGAGACAGAGGCGTCTCCGGCGACGCCCGCTTCTCCGCTGCCGCCTTTGCCTGGAGGCTTTTCGCACTGGAGATGAAGGTCTTGCGGTCGAGGCCAGCCTGGAGCCCAACATCCGTGAGCACCCGCAGCCATTCCTTGGAGCGAAACTCCTCGGGTGGGAACAAGCGGCTTTCGCTTCCCTCGAAGATGACGCAGAGCAGCTCGTTCTGTGGGTCGTAGAGCTCGGAGGCAGCCACCAGCTTCTTCGAGTCCGCACCAACAACCGGGACGGGGATGAAGGCGGTGTCTCGGAGCTTCTCAACCACTCGGTTGTTCTCCTTGAGACGGGGCCAGTTGTGCACGACGAAGTCGAGCACCTGCGCGCGATCTCCCTCCGACAGGTCGGCGAAATCGGGCAGAGCGAAGCGGTGCAGCACCCCAACGTCGTCGACTTTCTCGATGCCGAGATCTCGAAACAGGTCCTGCAAGGCAGCCTTCGGCTTCAGCAAGGATTCGCAGGTGGTGCTCGTCCGCGGGAAGTCCGAAGCGGCGGTGTCGCTGAGGACCACATAGTCCCGACCTTCAAGCTTCACGGGCTTGCCGTCCACAGTTTCATAGGCGAGGAAGCTCTTGAACTTCTCAATCTCCGCGGGGCTGAAAGCCATGGGCACCCCGGGAGAGTACAGGCGGAGCAGCAGGTCGTCGGCGACGCCGGGTCCGCTGTGAAAGAAGGCTTCCCACTGCAGCTTGTCGTACCGGTCGTTCAACGGCAGGGCGGAAAGCACGCTGCGGGCGACCTCTGCGGCGCCGTTCACGACGAGCTTGGGATGTTGTTCGGGTAGGAAGAAGGACAAGTCCAGGAGAGGTGCACCAAGCCTGTGAAGCAGGGATGCCAGATGGGCATGCGTCACGAGCTCGCCCACCTCGTCACTCGGACCGTCCGCGGAGCGCGCCGCCGCCGCCGCCGGCGACGGTGGTGGTGGCGGCGGCGCTGCTTCCGAGCTGGCGCCTTCTGATCCGCTTCCACTCCCTGCTGGCGTCTCTCGACCCTGCTGCTCAGCGCTAGTCTCCGATCTGGCTTCGGTTCGAGAAGAGGGGGCACCGGGGCTAGCTTCGTCGGCTCCTTCAGGGGATCCTCCAGAGCGACTGCTTGCTGCGTCGGGAGCGGTCTCTTTCTCTTCCTCTGCCTGCACTTCACTCGCGAACCCGTGAACAACAGCCCCTCCATCCTGCGAAGGCATGAGGCTCGCTTCATCAACAGGAAGCACCTCCCCATCCTCTGTGGTCTCTGCATCTCGCTCCAGCCAGACTTCCTCCTTCGCCAGCTTCCGATGGAGTTCCCGCTCCTCTTGCAGAAGCGTGAGGTCCCGCCGGGTCTCCGCCTGCAGTCCCGCCTTCAGCGAAGCCAGTCTGCGACGAAGCAGATTGTGCTTTGCAGAATCCAAGCAAAGGCTCTCCGAGCCCGCCCAGAGCTTCACCACCGCCGACACCAGCGCACAGGACGCGAGTTCCCCATTCGCGAGAGGGATGAGCGGCCACTGCGAGAACATCTCGACCTGTTCCCGATCAGCCAGATTCACCACCTGCCAAAATTGGTGGAGCCACAGAGCCGTTGGCGCGGGCTCGGCGGGACTGCTCTCCTCGGCCCCGGCAGACGCCTTGTTCTCTCCGGCGGCGCTCGACTTCAGATCCGCGGGGCGCCACTGGACGAAGGGCTGGTCTTTCCAGGACGCTGGCATGCAGGTGAAAATGTACTCGGACAGAATCGCCGCATCAAAGGCCCGGATTCCGTGGATCTTGCGGAACTGCGAGTTGCCGAAGATGGTCGGCAGCCTCGCGACCGCTGACACGGAGACGTACAGGTACTCCGTGGGCAGAAGCAGCATCTGCTCGCGGGTTGCGAGCACCGGCTGCCTGCCCCCTGCCTCTCCGAAGCAGACGACGCTCCCGTCCTGCAGCGGAAGCAGAGGGACACCGCGCAGCTCACGCCAAAGCGCTGTCGTCACTGCGTCTGGCTCGCCACCTTCATGCTGAGAGTCGCTCACGCAGAAGTCGAGCAGCTGAAGAACCAGGCCATGTTGCTCCTCGAGAGAGCGCAAGAGAGACCTGCTGCCCTTGCCGCGGAACGCATCCCGAAGATGCCGCCTGAGCATCGCGGGCGTGAGCTCCGGAGTTTGTACGCGATTCTTCTTCAGGTCCTCGGCGACCTGGTAGGGTACGCTGTGCAGCGTGAACGACGCTTCCAGGAAGCTCTCGACAGCCGGAGGCAGGTACTGAGAATGGAACTGCCCCTCTGAGGCAGGTTGAAACCCCCTCTTCGAGTAGAACAAAGCCATGCTGCACAACTTGGAATAGAACGACCGAGACAGAAAGGCATCAACCGGCTCCAGGGCGGTGAAGGACAGCGGCCACAGTCGGTACAGCTCCTGAGGGCGTTGCCGTCTCCGCAGCTCGTTCCTGGCCAGTTCAAGCGCCTGGGGTTGGCAAGCTGTGAGGGCATCTTCCAAGAGACTCCGG
Organism: Pinguiococcus pyrenoidosus; assembly: GCA_019677205.1. Classification (NCBI taxonomy): domain Eukaryota; class Pinguiophyceae; order Pinguiochrysidales; family Pinguiochrysidaceae; genus Pinguiococcus; species Pinguiococcus pyrenoidosus. The sequence continues at coordinate 24,426 of JAAMXY010000259.1, read as the reverse complement.
TTCCACCTCGACAGGGTGTCCTTCCAGTAGATTGAGTAGTCGCGCCCCATGTTGGTGGCGCCTTGCACCGGAACGCATCTCAGAATCTCATGAGACAGGAACGGTGCATCAAGGTGACAGCCAAGGCCGCTTCGCTGCCCAGCCCACGCGCCACAGAAGAGCCTGCCGTCGGTACGGGAAAGAGAAGGTGGCGCCAATCCATTCGACGACACCTCGCCTTCTCGCGCCATATGCTGCGCGATGCTGATCAAGGGGATCAGGCCGCGACTGCGAATGGCCTCGGAGCAGGCTCCTTCTCGGGCTGACGGGGAGCCTAGAACGCTGAAGAGGAGCCAGGTGTCCCGGCAGGTCCTCAGTTCCGGTTTCAGTGCGCCCCCTGGCCCCCTTGGCCCCTTGGGCCCCTTTGGCGCCTTGCCGGCATCTTCAAGCGAGTCAAGCGCGGCATCCGCGCCCTGAGTAGTCGCCTCCTCCCAAAAGCCTTCGGAGCGGGCGTAATTCCTCCTCTCCACGACAAGAAGCTTGTGCTCCGACAAAGGAGTGAACGCCTTGAAGATCGTCGCAATTCCTCTCTTCTTCCAGTCTTGATTTTTGCGCAGCGCAGCGCGCAAGTCACGAGCGCCCCAGTCGCCCACGATCCCGCAACTGAAGGCGACGCACGAGATTGGCTTGCCCGCGACTTCGTCATCTTGCTGTGCCGGCGGAGGTTGCTTTTCGCCGGCCTGCCCTGCCCGCGCCGAGCTGGGCGCCGTCCGAGACCAATGAACCTCGAGCTCCGCCAGGTGGTCGGAGAACAGGAAGGGCTCTGCGAAGTTGGCGTACAGAATTCGAAGGCATCTTTTGATGGCCGCCACTTCAACAGGCTGCCGCGTGAGCCCGCCGCCAACTCGCCGCAGAGGGATGCGCAGGATCGTATTGCCCCGGATGTACAGATGCTTCTGGACGGCGGATCGCGCCATCCCCAAGTTTGGGTTCAGAAAAGGCGCAAACTGATCGGGAAACTTGGTCATGAAATCCTCGCCTGTCACGGAGAAGCGACGCGCGGTGGAGGCAGACCGGCTTGCCGCCGGGCTCTGCGTCGCATCCGCCTCCAGCTGATGCAGGTGCTTTCCCAGGGGGTCGAAGAGGTGGAACTCGCCGTTTGACAAAACCTGGAGAACGTCACCGAGCCGAAAGGCAGAGCACAAGCCCGCTCCCGACAGCGCGGGTGCCTGGGGATCGACGCCAATCTTCATGCCGCCGCGCTCGCGGACGCAATTGAAAGGCGCACAGAGCTTGACGACGTCCTCCGTCTCCAAGCGCACGCTTTCCATTTCAACTAGGAGCGCCGGGCCCTGAGTGTCCGCGAGGCCTGGCTGCAGGAGGCTCTGCTCCTGGTACGTGTGCTCGTCCAGCAAGACTCGCACCGTTCGACAGGCGTAGCGGTCCGCCACCTCGAAGATGTCACGCAGGGTGTCCCCGACGCGGGTGTGGCCGAGGAGCTTACTCAGGGCTGCGGGCTTGGGGCAGGGAAGCTTCTGCACAGGGCCGGTCGACAGCAGTTTCTCCCGCAGGGACTGCGCTCCCAGCACCCGAGCGATGTTCCCTTTCACCTTTGAATGGCAGAACTTGACCGTCTTGCTATTTCGGTAGGTCTGCGATAGCCACGGAGCGTCGTCGAAGACCAGCTCGCTGGCTGGGTAAAGCACCGCCTGGTCGCTGGGCATGAAGATTGTGCCATGCGCCGTAGGGTCGGCGACCTCTCCCAAGATGGCCAGATCGCCAAGCACCGACAGCATGCAGAGCGCAACCTCGACCTCTCGGAAGCCAAGGGGAAGATTCCCGGACTCGCGCTGCGTCTCCGCCAGCGCTCTGAGAACATCCACAAAGTTCTGCGGCTCAAACTCCTGACGAATGCCCATGGCGGAGAACAGTCGGGAGAAGCGCAGGTAGTCCTGAGGAATCTTGAAAAGATACTGCTGAGAAGCTTCCGGTGCGTCAAACGCCACGAACTTCGGGTCACGAAATGCCTCTTCGACGAACACCCATTTCTTGCCGCGCAGGATATCTCTGCAGGCCACCAGAGTCCTCAGGCGCTTCTCCTTGTCTTTTTTGCGTTGGTCTTGACCTTGACCTTGACCTTGACCTTGACCTTGACGCTCAGCTTGTTCCTCGGCTTGTTCCTCGGCTTGTTCCTTGTCCTCGTCGTCGTCGGGCGCTAGTTGCGCCTGAAGCTGGTGATAAATTCTGGGCACGACATCCAGGAGCGTATTCCGCAGGACGCCGTGCGGGTCTCCCGCCAGCTTCTCCATGGCTTCGCTGAGACCTATTAGCTGCTGAGCCAGCACCGATGGCGGCACGTGGGCGTCCCATCCGAGCTTTTGTCGGAGGATATCGCTGTGCGGGTCGACCCTTGTGACCTTGAGCGTCCTGGAGCACAGCCACATGTCATCCGGGGGCCTGGCACGATTGGGAGCAGCCACGACGTGACAGGCGTCTTTCGAAAGCGTCTCGACGTCCGGCCACGGCAGGTATCTTGCAGGAGGAATCCGCCCATGGACGGGTACCCACGCAATCTCACCGAGCCTTTCCCAGAACCCACCTTCGTCGGCAGTCTGGCTGCCAACGCCGTCGGTGGTAGTCTGACGATCCAGGAAACGGAAGAGCTCATTTGCACGGCGCTCGACGTTTTGCAGCATTCTGCCGCATTTGACGTCGCTCAGATCCTCTTCGGCTGCTCGATGCACCTCGTCCTCAATACTCCTCGCCGCGGCAAGCACCGCGGCGGGCGTCAGCGTCTGCTGAAGCCCCAGATCCCTCAAGACTTGCAGCGTCGAGCCTCTGGAGAACTTCCGCGAAGGAAAGCAGTCTTCCCCAAGCAGGGCGAGGAGCTCGGGAACTTCCGGGTCAAACAATTCGGACGGCTTCCGGAGCTGATCTTGCGAGTTCGGAATGACAGCCGTGCTTCGCAACGTTTCTTTGAGCGCAAGCGTCTTCGACTCGGAGCTCAGAGTAAAGGCCGGCAACTCGTCAACCACTTTCGCCATGACCAGATCGCGCGTCGCCTTGTCCAGGCTGGAGAAGCTTGGCAACACGTGATCTGTGTAAACGTCCACGGCGGTCTTGACGACAATGCCAAAGTGAGCTAGGAACTCTTCGTACTCCTTCCCTTCAGCAACTAGGAAGTTTCCTGGCAGCGCATCAACAGGCACCCCCCGGGGACTTAGGAACGAATCCGCCTGGAGCGCCGCGTACCGGCGATTGCCGCTAGCTTCGTGGTAGCAGTAAACCGGCAAAGAAGACAGCACCGCTGCGCATGCCGCCGAGCGGGGCGAGCTCGTCGCCTTTGAGCTGCGGATGCCCTGGACGAAGAACCTGCGGATGCCGTCTCGCTCCTCGGGAGAGAGCTCCGCGAGCAGCTGCGTCAGGCGCCCGGCGAGGTCCTCATCAAACCTTGCGCCGTCCTTCTCCCCTTCATCTCCTCCTTTCAGTGCGGTGCCGAAGCAGCCTTGAAGGGCGTGGATGACGCCAACGGGGCTTCCGTCATACACCCGATCGCTGATACAGGAATCCAAGGCAAGCCCTTGCAGCAGGCCGACGTCAAGCAAGGGAATGCGCAGCGTGCTCAGCAACTTGGTCACACAAGCATTCAGGTAGACCCTCGACGATTTATCGTACGGATAGACGCAGCGCATCTGAGCTGCAACCGGAAGCAAGACGCGGTCGGCGAGATCCTCTTCGTCGACCGCGTAGTAGGCAGGCAGGACCGCCCACCTCGAGGAAACGAGCACGTCCAGATGGTCTCGGTTGGCGGAGTCGAGGCAGAAGCTCCAGAACTCTCTGAACCAGAGCTCCTCTGCGGAGAGGTCCTCGCGCGTGTGCTGCGGGGCGTCGGACAGTCCTAGCACGTTCAGGTCCGGATCCCAGTCGATTTCGCTTCCAACGTACTGAACCGGAAAGAGCTCTCTTAGAAGCTCTGGCACGTAGTGCATCGAGAATCGCGTCACGTTCGTCTCCGCAAGAACCTGCTCACTAGTCAGGATGCTTTTCACCGCCTCCTTCACCTTTGAATCCAACGCGAAAGGAACGTAGTCCTCGGTATCAACGACATGAGCAGAGGCCTCTCTGAAGAGCCGCCACTCCCGAGGTTCCATGATGTACTTCAGCTTGGTGCCGGCTTCGACGGTGCCTCGGCGATCGACTTGAATGAATTTTCCGAGGCCACCGTTCGCCAGCGGCACCAACGGGATCCCAAAAAGCTCGGCGACCCCCTTGTCTTCGTCGCGATGCATGCGACCAGACAGCGCAGCCGTGTCTTTTGCAGCGGGTGCCTCCAATCGGATGTTCAGGTCCGACGTGCAGAATGCCAGGAGGCAAAACGCTTCGTCTCTGCGCAACTCATGGTCCTCTTCGCTCCTCAGCAGCCTTCGCACAAAGGCTGGGCTGGCCTCGTCGCTGCAGCACCGCGTCTCCACCAAGGCCTGTCGCAGTTCTGCCGGGACGCGCGCCAACTTCACGAAAGCGCGGCCCAAGAACTCGTTCACGACCTGCTGAGACCTCTGCTGAGCTGGCGCTTGTGTGCCCGCCCCTGACGCGTTGTCTGACTCGGTCGTGACCACCACTTCCTCCGGCCGACAGGGACCTTCCTCGCCGTCTCGGCCGCCCCACAGGGTGCGCAAGGGCCTGGCAGAGACAAACACGCTTTCACGCAGGACTTCCCACAGCGGAGCGCTCCCCTTCGCTTTCACCGTCACTGGCCAGAGCTGGTGATAAGCTGCACACGGTCCGAGGAAGTTCAGCGCACCGGCAAGGAGCCGCGCGTAGCACGGCCCAATCGCGTCCTTCAGCAGCAGCTCGTTCCAGTCCGCCCTGCGGCGCCCCTCCCCCGAGAGATCCTCCCCATACCAGATGTCTCTTCTGTTGGAGCTGAGCTCAAAGTAGCCGTTGATGTGCACCGGGAGGTTCGTGACGACGGGCAGCGGAAGGAAGCAGTACGCGCGACCGGACACCGGGCGTATGTCCCTCGAGCCGTCCTGTTCCACGAGTGCGGCCGTCGCAGCCCATGGAATAAACTTCAGGTGCCGATGCTGCGGATCACAGGCCATGTCGCGCACGGCTCCGCCGGCGAGCATCTGAGAGACAATGTATGTCGACAACACCGTGTTCCCCTCTCCGTTTGGCTCGCTCTGGGGAACTTCCACTCGTCCGTCGTCCGTTGCCGCTCCATGCTGAGGGCCTTCCTGTGCCGCGGCGGTTGGGACTCGGCGAGAAGCTTCGGGCTCATAGTCGGTGCGCTGTATGTAAAGCAGCTGCGTCGACGACGGTAGTCTGCTCTCCTTCTCAAGTCTCAGCTTGCTGTAGAACGCCTCCTTCGAGAGAGGAGCCCGCGGCGGCCCGAGGATGTAGTCCGCGACCGTGGTGCTGCGCACTTGCCCCGGCTCGGCCCGGAGGAGCTCCGCCTTGAACAAGGGGATCGCCGCGGCTTCGCCCTCTGGCCTGATGACCACTTCGATGCTCTTCACGTTCCTCAGGAAGAGAAGGAACTCCGCGCACTGTGAGCGGAAGCTTTCCAGAAGCTTCCGGACGTCCCGTGCATCATAGGTGACGCTGCTGATCTCGCTCTCCTTCGCCTGCAGAGCACTTCTCAGGGGGAAGCGGAACAGGGTGCCCTGGAACTCGTTCTGAAGGTCGCATCCGTACTGCATGAAGGGCGCGAATTGATCCGGGAACTGCGACGGGAGACTCGGATTCGGATTCGTGAAGCGAATCTTCAGGCCAGGTTGGGAGTGGGTCGCGCCCGGGACGAACTTGACATGGGGATCGAAGAACACCACGCTGTCGTGGGAGACAATGCTGGGCACGTCCGTGAAATGGTAAACGGCATTGAAGCCGAGTCCGAATCGCCCCGTGGTCAGAAGCCTGTCCAGCTTGGACCCTTGTCCGATCCTGGCGAGGTTGACGAAGTCGCGCTTCGTGAACGTCGCGTCGTTGAACACGTAAAGCGCCGGTCCCTGCAGATCTGCCATGCGGGGGCCCAGCAAGGAGCCGGATCCATACGCGTTCTCGTCGAACATGATACTCACCCGCGACGCACCCGCATCATCTGCGTTCTGCACGAGCTCAGAGAAGATCGAAACGCCCTCCGGGTACATCTCCAAGATGTGCCGAAGCCGCCTCGTGATGCTCTCCTGCTGCCCGAAGCTCTCCATCGCGCTCGAGTCGAGGCCGAAGTCCAGTCTGTCTTCGCGATTCGCAATCAGCGTTCTCCGGAGGCTGCGAATGCCGATCTTCTCGGCGGTGCTGTTCGAGATCTTGGGGTGGACGTACAGGAGGGACGTCTGGGACCCCGCGGCGCCTCCTCCCTGGCTGGGTTGCAGCCAAGGGCAGTCGTCGTACACCAGCAGGGTGTTCTCCACCAACGAGCACTGGCGGTCTGGGCAGTAGATGACCCAGTCCTTGGCCTCGCCCCCTGCGTCGCTGAGCATCTGCACCAGCAGAATTGCCAGGTTCAGTTGGTACGCACTCAGCGGCTTGGACCTCTGGCTGTGCTCGGGGTCGCCGCCCTCCTGGAACATCTTCTGAAGTACGTGGAGGTAGTCGGAGGGGCCGAAGCGCGCGCGGACTCCCATCTTCAAGAGCAAGTTGCGAAAGACGGCCAGATCTGCGGGCACTGTGTAGAGGTACTCCCTTTGCTTCCCCGCGGACTCCGCCGCCTCGGGACTGGGATTCCCGGCGAAGGCCACCTCGCTCACCGTGACGAAGGCGTTTCCGACCCAGACCCACGCGCAGTCTGCTAGATGGTGCAGAATCTCCTGCTCAGTGGCTTGCTTCTCCAGCCGATCCACACCAACGTCGGACCCGGGCCCTTCGCTCAAGGCCGCGTTCAGCACCTGATAGAGCCGCGGGACGACGCTCGAAATGTTCTGATTCAGCTTCGTCACGAGGTCCGCATCATCTCCGCGCTGCGAGACGATCTCCTTGTAGCGCTTGGATAGCTGCGAAAGCTGCAAGGCCACCAGGCCAGCCTCTGTCGAGCGCGACAGGCCGAGGAAGTCGCGGAGCGCCGGCGAGGCCACGGAAACCTTCAGGATGCCGTACGCATAGGAGTACAAATAGGCGTCCGAGCCGGTGCACAGCCTTCCCGGCCGCTCGAAGGGACTCTTCTGCCGCTCCGCGGGGAAGGGGAGCATCACGTCATCCTCGTCATTATCGCGCAAGATGGGCACCCATCGCAGCTGGCGGACGGTCTCCTTCGACTTCTTGATGGCTTCCTCCTCTCGGACTCGTGCTTCCCTCTGCTCAGCCGTTTCCAGGATGGAGCCGGCAAGGGAGATGAGAAAGCTTCCAAGCCTTGCGCCACCGCTCCCGTCACCGCCACCGCCACCGTTCTCAGACACCGAAAAGAGGCGCTCGGCGTCCGCATCGAGGTACTGGAGGAGGTTTCCCCCCACGGCGATCGCCTGCTCTGGTGGAAGCACCGGCTCTTGCTCGGCGGCGCCCTCGCCTTTCCTGCCGCCCTCGCCGTCGGTGCTTTCTCCAAAAAGAAGGGCAGCGCCGTGCTTGCTCAGCAACGAGTGGAACGCAGAGAGCCCAGAATAGGGCGACGCGCCATTGTCAGCCGGAGCGGCCTGGCTGCTCGCGGCCGCGTCTGCCTGGTCGGGCTCCTTGGCCGTGCGCATGGCCTCCGCTGAAGCGTCGAGCAGCTGTGCGATCTCGCGAATCGCGTGCCAATTGAGGTCAGTCTGGAGGCCAACCAAGCGCAACGACTGCAGGATCCGCGGCTCGTGGTAGTGTCCAGCTGGAAAGCGCTCCTTCCCAAGCAGCTCCTGAAGTTGCTTCGCCGCCGGGTCAAACAGCTCCGATGGCCTGTAGAGCGTGTCTGATCCGTCGTCTCCCGAAGGGATGCACTTTGACCGCCTCACGGCGTCCAGGAGCTGCGGGTGGCTTTCGTGCAGGTCGGGCAGCTGGTTCAGCATCCGAAGCATGACTCGGTCTCGCGTCGCCGGGTTGAGCCTCTGGCGAACGATCAGACCCAGCACGTTCTCCACGAAGGCAGCCACCAGAGGCCTGGACGTCGAGCCGAGCAGCTGAAGTAGCCGGTCCTCTGATGTTGACGAGGCTCGCAAGAAGCCGTCGAACAGCGCCCCTTCGATCCACGCCGGGGTGGGCGGCAGCAAATGACACCACGGCTGGCTATCCAGGCGCACGAACCGCGTTCTTGCTGGAGGGCAAGGCTGTACCGGAGGCCGCGGAAGATCTTCGAGCTGTGCGGCGGAGCTGTCTGGACTGCCGCTCTCGGCTGCGTCTTGTTCAGGCTCACCCTGTGTGTAAGCTCTGAAAATCGGCAGCATGCGTAGTATCCTGCGATTCTCGTCCTGCATTACGCCTCTCCCGGCTGCGCCGCCGATCATGGCGCTTTTCTGAATGATCCAGTCCCTGAACTCGTCCTTGACCTCGGCCGGGAGGGTCTGGAGGTGCCGAATGAGCTCGGAGGAATCCTTCGCAGCTCGGAAGGATACGGCGACTGCCCGCAGCACACCGTCCAGCGTCCCCTCATGCAAGTACTGCCAGATCTGAGCAGGAGCCGTGGAGAGATCTACTACGCTCTCGTCCAACGTCCGCACCCCAGCAGCGTAGAGGAAGCGCACTACCTCTTCTGGGATCGACCTCGTGTCCACCACAGCCGTCCCCGGGCTTAGCTGGGCCACCTGCTGCTCCAACCGAGGCGTCGGGCCTGCTTTGCCATGCGCCGCCATCGCCGACGCCCTGACGATCGGGCCAGCGCTTGGCATGTGTCCTATCAAGTCTGGGTGCGCATTGAGGTACCGCCACAGAGACGCAAACCATGCGTCCTCGGGCGTGCCGTCGTACGCCACCACTTCCTCGTTGCGCCAGGCCGTGGGCAAGGCGAAGCTTATGGCATCGGCAAAATTCTCGCCAGCGCAGTCAAAGACGTTGTGCACCGCGCGGCGCATGGCTTTCCTGGCAAGAATTGCGGCGATGCGCGCCGGAAGCTTCGCTTGGGGTACGATGTACCTCGAAGCGCCCGCGAGAAGGTCGGCGGCCTCTTCATCGCAAAGGTAGAAAGGTCCCACCTCATGCGACACGGGCCGAGCGGCTCTCGGGCCGCCGGAGGTTCTTTCCACTATCCAAGCGACGCTGGCCTCGAGGTCCACCCGATCTGCGTCCTGCGCCTCCACGGAGGCCAAGCAAAGATCCGGGGGAAACTTCATGGATCGCAGCGTCGCCAACACGTCGGCCTTTCTGCCCTGCAGACAGACGAAGCGCCCGAGTGTGTCGGCACCAGTGGGAACGAGCGGAAGGCCGTGCAAACGGTGGAGGGACTTGTCGTCCAGCCCCCCCGCACAGTACTCCAGGAGGCACAAGGCTTGGTCCATGGTTTCGAACACCACTTCGCGGCCACCGGGCTTGTGCCGTCCCAGGCAAGCCCCTCGATCTGCGAGAATGTGCCGAAGGAACGCGGGATCGGCAATCCGAACGCCGATCCCCGCATCCAGCAGCGCTTCTCGGAAGCTCCGATCCATGGGGACCGCCGACACGTCGGCCTTGATGAGCGTTGCCATGACCTCGGCCTCGATTTCGGCAGTGACCGAATCACTGCGTTCAGCAGCAGGCTGAGCAGGCAGCACGACGGCCCTCTCCGGAGGAATCCACGAGCCGCGACGGCAAGGGGTGAACAGGACCTCCATCTTCGCGGCGGTGCGCCAGAAGCTTTCGTACAGCACTGCCCACGGCCGGCCGTATACGTTGCGTTGCTTCGGGAGGAGATGCAGGAAGTAGTGCTCGAAGGTGAAGTGCTGCTCTTCGGCGCCCTCGAGGACGCCGTAGCCCGTCCCAAAGTCCCGAGATCTTGCGCAAGTGGCCAAGAGCCGCGCATAGCAGGGACCGATGATGTCCCTGAGCAGCGCCTCGTTCCATGCCGCTCGGACGTGGCCATCTCCTGCCATGTCGTCCCCATGCCATATGTCGCGGCGATTGCTGCTCAGCTCGAAGTACCCGTTGATGTGCACGGGGAAGCTCGTGCCCACCGGCAGCGGGAGGAAGCAGTACGCCTTGCCATCCACCGCGACTCTTCCGGCATCTGCCGGCTTCCAGAGCTCAAGCCAATCTCGCTCGCTGCTGGGCAGATGAACGCCGACGCGCGCGGCGACGCCGGCCCACGGCACGAGCTTCATGTGCTCGAGGTCCGGATCGGCGGAAAGCGCACTTGCCTTCCCGCCGCCGAGCTGATTGCAGACCACCCATTTCTCGGTGATGGCATCTTCCGCCCCCGGCGGCGACGACGCAACCTCGAAGACAAAGTCCGAGGTCGCGCTCCCATCGAGGGTCGCGCCCAAGCCCGGTTCTGCCTTGGTCATGGCAATGGCGTCCATGGCGAAGGACCGATAGGACCGCAGTCTCGGCGTGGCGTTCCGGATGCGCGTCTGGTAGAGGCACTCGGGCTCCAAGCCGTCGCGACTCCATTCCCAGACCTCGACCGTCTCCACATGCTTCAGGAAAAGCAGCATGCTGGCCGCCTCGCGGCCCATCTGCACCAGCAGCGCCTTCATGGAGTCTTCATCGTGCGCCTGGCGCGACAGCCGGCTTTCGGCCGCCTGCTGCGCCGTGCGGAGAGGATAGCGGAAGAGCGTCCCCTGGAACTCCGATCTCAAGTCGGCTCCAAAGGCGCGCAGCGGCGCGAACTGGTCCTCGAAACGCGCGATGACCTCGGCATGGCGCTCAACGTCCAGGCTTTTCCCCGGGTTGGTGGGGTCAATGCCGGGCAGGAACTTGGCCTGCGGGTCGAACATGACCACGCGCCGCGCACTCACGAACATCGGCGTCTCGGTGAGGTGGTATACGCTGTTGAAGCCCACTCCAAAGCGGCCCGTCTTGGTGTTTTTGCCCGTCGTGGACTTCTTGAGAGAGTCCCCAATGCGCTGAATGCTCTGGAAGTCCCTCTCCGTGAACATCGCGGAGTTGTACGCGAGCAGCGCAGCACCCTGGAGGCCCGCCACGCTCGGCTGCGCCAGCGTGGCGGTGCCATGACGCCGCTTGTCCAGGCAGAATTTCACCGCGTGCGCGCCCGCGTCGTCGGCGTTCTGCAGGATCTCCTTCAAAATCGACGTGCCTTCCGGATAGTTCCTCAGAATCTCGCGAATGCGGACGCACAGGTCGATCTTCTGTCCGAAGTCGTCTCCAAAGGACGCCATGCCGCCGGAATCGCTAGGTCGCCGCCCGCGCGCGGACAGATACGGAGCGGTCTCGGGCCCGCCTTCCCCTCTCGAGTACCACTTCCTGGCCAGTCGCGTCCGCGCAGAGCGCGAGAAAGGGGCGGAGGACAGCTGGAGGAAGCGAAGTGGGCTGAGAGGCGCGACGGAGGCGCAGAGCTCATTAAGCTGTTCAGAGGCGGCGGGACAGATGGATTGCCGACGTTCTCTCTTCGTCTTCTGCTTAATTTCGCCATTTGATATGCGTATAACAAGTTCGAAGAACTGATTTCCACATTCATTGGATCACAGGCCAAAACCTTTCAAGCAGCTTTAACATGGCTGCACAACGATTCTGTGCAGTTTTTCGCGCCAGATCTGACGTCGAGAACCGGATTTTGAACGGTGAGGCGTGCGGATACCATGTCCAGTGGCACAGGCTTGCGGCAGCGGCGCCGAACGGCGTCGAACGCGGCTTCGCCGGAGGAGCCTCGGGTGGCAGAGGCCCCAGAACGCAATTCCGCCATCATACAGCTGCAGGAAGTGGACTGGCGCGGCCTTGCGGAGGACTTTCTGACCTTTTTCCTGGCTGCACTGGAGGTCTGTATGCAGAAGACACCTCTGGGCACCGTGGCGGAGCGGCTGGGCCTCCGACAAGCGCGGAATCTGGCCCCCAGAGCCCCCACGGAGCAAGAACTTGACGTTCTGCTGCTGGAGAGGGCCTTGCTGTCCACTCCTGTGCACCGAGAGGACCACGAAGAGCTTTGGAAGCGTCTGTGGGTCGGCTGGCACCGCAGCAACAACCTGGCAGTGCCGAGCTTTGCGATTCCCAGCGAGCATTGGACGGACATGGGCTTCCAAGGCCGGGATCCCGGCACGGACATCCGTGGCGGCGGGCTTTTGGCGCTCATGAACTTGGTGTACTTCGTGGAGAGGTATCCCTCGGACGTGGCGGCCATGACGGCGCAGCATCGCAACGCGGAGAGGGACGACAGCAGCTTGGGGCCGCAGGGACCGCCCACGTACCCGTGGGCGGCCGGCGCCATCGCAATCACGCACTGCGTCGCCAAGGCCTTGCGGATTGCCAAGCCGATGCGCGGGGGGGCGGTACTGGCCGCGTCAACAGAAGAGATCCGCACGTCATTGGAGCCGTACTGGGCGGTGCTGCTCCCGCCTGAGGACGATCAGGGGAACTCCAACGAGAGAATCGGGACCGCCGGCGCCGTGGAGAATCCGCAGGTGCGCGCGCGCGTCCATCCTACTTCTCCGTGGAGAGCTCGCATGTTCTGGTGAAGCTGACACACCTGCCCTCTGCTTTCCTGTTCTCCCGTCTCCTCTTCGCGTCTCTTTTCCTCACTTCTGCAACAGCTTCGCGACGTGTTTTGCATGGCTTTCCGGCGCTTCAACGAGATCTGGTTCCTCCGATCGGCGCGATACTTCGAGTTTCCCGCGGTCCTTGAGGAGCTCACAAATGCATTGACGAGGGATCTCACCGACCGGGCGAGTGCTAGAGAGAGAATGGACGACAACGACGAACATGGCGAGGTGAAGACGCAGGCCCCGGAGGCTCGGCGCTCGCTGTGATTAGAGGATCTCATACAGGATAAACGAGAGCAACGGGAGATAAAGCCCCCCCTTGCGCAAGAAACGTGCTTTTACAACCCGTACGAAGATGTCTCACAAAACTTGGCCCGTCTTAATCTACAGCGCAATCCTACGGCATCAAACCCAGCGGCGTCTGCGCCTTCTGCTCCTCTTCGGGCTCCTCCGTCTTGCCGTCTGATCCCGGGGGCCGCAAGGAAAGTGACCTCGGGTCGGCCGCGGCGCCGGTCGGCTGATCTGCAAGGCTCAGCACGTTCAACGACTCCTCGTCCCCCTCGGCCGCCGCTGCCCCGTCTAGTTCCCGGCCCCCTTCCCCTAGGTCGTCTTCACGCCTCTCCATCTGCAGCAGCAGCGGAGTGGCCTCGTCCTCTAGGCCTCCCGTTCTGGGACGGCGCTCCGGCGTGGGCGTCAAGACGGCATTGCCCCCGGGCTTCAGCACCCATCGGAAATCTCTCAAAAAGTCTCTTGCTGCGAAGTTGTCGGACATGTCCGCCACGTTCGTGGGAGGCACGTAGCCCGGCTGCCACTCCTGGTAGCCGAAGGTGTAGGTGTGCATCGTCGCGGCGATGAACATCTCGACGCAGATCAAGAAGTTCTGGATGTTCTCGGCGACCATCTCGTTCGTGATGCCCGAGTAGCCAATGTACAGCAGGACGTTGATGGTCATGTTCTGCCAGAAGGTGACAAAGACCACGCCCTTGATGCACAGGAACTTCGGCCAGGGCCGGTACAGCGCCAACTGCTTCTGCGTCGCGTGGTAAAAGCAGATGAGGCCGTAGAAGGCGGTCGCGACGCTGAGGTTCAAAAGGATCGTGGTGTACAGCTCGTAGTTGTAGATGTCGTACCACACCCGCGGCGTGGGCAGCGTGAAGTGGTCCAGGCTGAAGCGGACCAGCGACAGCAGCGGCTTGAGCACGACGAACTGGATCACGGCCACCTGGCACTGCCACAGGAAGGAGCGCGCCGACGCCCGCGTGCGCCCGCACGGGAGGATGCAGCTCGGGATGCAGCAGATGAAGGGCGTGTCCAGGTGCGGCGGCAGCGCCTTGATGCATTTCTGCACATCGCCCTCGCCCAGGATCGAGACCATCAGCGCCAAGAACATGTAGATGCAGTAGGCCTCGTAGAAGTCCCGAATCAGCGCCAGCGACGGCCGCACGTCCCGCGGCGCGGAGCTGCCCACCACCAGGCTGAGCCAGCTGGTGACGCCGTAGATGGGCACCATCCACAGGATGGCCAGGATCTTCCGCTGGATCTCCGGCTTGCTGAAGTGGCTCGTGTGGCCGTAGACGTGGCGCATGCTGATGAGGAAGGCCAGGATGGTGAAGGTCCCGGCGATCCAGTCGGCGATGATCGAGTGCTCCACCTTGAACTGCGCATCCGTGGTGGTCCGGTACTCGTCCAGGCCCGTCTCCAGCGACGTGACCTCCTCGTGGAACCGACTGAGCTCGTCCTTCTGCTGCTGGAAGCCGGCGTCCAAGCTGGTCTTGAGCGCATCGCCGTAGTCGCGGAACGACTGCTTGTACGCCTCCATCTCCCGCGCGGAGCTCTGCACCGTCTCGTTCAGCACCTGCTCAAAGTTCTCGCGCGCCTGCTGCATGTTGGCGTTGATCTCGCCCTCCTTGGCGTCCAGGGACTGCAGCACGTAGGCCTGCGTGCTCTGCATATCTGTCCGCAGCGCCTGCACATCGTGCTGCAGGTCGGTGTTGGTGGTCATGTTGTCCAGGCGCCCGTGCACGTACTGCACCGTGCGCTGCATCTCGTCCGTGGCGGCGTCCACGCGCTGCGAGAGCGCCAGTTCGCGCGCTTTGGCGTCCGAATCCGTCGCGAGCAGGGAATCGATGATGTGCTGCAGCGCATCTGCGCGCGACGCGCTGCTGTCGATCGTGGCCTCCAGACTCTCCACGCGCTTCTCCAGCGAGCGCACGCGACTCTCGTTAGACATGTCCAGCGTCACGAGCACCACGGCCACGGCCGCCAGGAACACGCTGTTGATGAACGAATGCGACAGCAGGCGCACGGGCCGCCGCGGCGCCGGAGGCGCGCTGTTCAGCAGGCCACTGGCCTCGGTCACACGAGACATCGTGAGGAATTGGCGGGAAAATCGAGCGCCGTTAACGTGCGAACGGCGCGTGAAGAGAGCGCCGCAGGGGTGGCAGCTGTGCTATAGCTGCGGCGGCGCGAACGCGCCGGAAAGTCCACTTTGAACCGTCAGCCCTTCAGCTGAAGTTCATGTTGAACGGTTTCGAAGGCGTTTCGCGGCAGCTGGAGCATTTGAACTTCCCGCACCGGGACAGACGGATGACGTACTTGGAACTTCGCGCTGGATCGATCTGCTCTATCGATCCGGCACGAAAGCCTCGCGAGTTTCCCGCGCTTTCCTCCGCTGTTTCATCCTCTTCAAGTGAAGACAGCGCCGGTGTGCGGTGCGTCTCGCGCTGCGGCCGCGCGCGACATGAAGCGCTCGCGCGATGGGTAGGCTTCCGGAAGTGGAGAGTGTGAGAGTGCGCCACGGCTCATGATGCTGCGCCCGCAGGTCCAACGACCCTTACGCGGCGCCGCCGCCGGGGAAGCGCAACGCGCGGCCGATGGGGCGCCACCCACCCAACAGGTGCGCTCTTTCTTGGGATCTTTTTCCGTGCGAAGCGTGTCGAGGAGGTCTTAGTGAGGTGTGCGCACCATCCATAGGTACGGTATGGGCAGCTTTGCGGGAGGGCCGCGGAGACCGCCTTGGGGCCCGGACTTCCGGCCGCCTCCGAGAGGCCGTGGACCGCCCATGTACGCCCGTGGAGGGCCCCGGATGATGCCCAGAGGTCCGTTTCCTCGGGAGCCGGTAGGTCCGATGCACATGGGCAGGCCTCGGGGCCCGTTTCGGCCTCGAGGCCCCATGATGCCGCCGCCGAGGCGGCCGTTCCTGCGCCCGCCGCCGGGCAGGGGCTACCCGCCGATGCGCGCGCCGCGCCCGATGCACCCAAGGCCGCGTCCAGCCATGATGCAGCCTGCGGCACGGCCTGCCGCACGACCTCTGGCACGACCTCTGGCACGACCTCTGGCACGACCTCTGGCACGGTCGGTGGCACGACCGGTGGCTCAGCCGGTGGCACGGCCGGTGGCGCAACCTGTGGCAGCTGCCCAGACGCCACAGGGTGGCTACGCGGGGTACGCGGGTGGGCAGGGCACTTACAATGGGGAGCTCGTGGTGAAGCAGCCGGGCGGCCAGTGGGTCTGGAACTTCGGCAAGGTCGAGTGGGAGTGGATCCCCGATGGCTCGGCCTCTGCTGCCGCAGCGGGAGCCGCACAGGCGCAGGCGGTGCAGGCTGGACAGGCGGGACAGCCTCAGCCGGCCGTGGGTACAGCGGCCGCACCTGCCGCCAAATCCAAGTCGGAGATCCACGCCGAGGCGCTCACGACCGCATATGCGCAGCTGCACCACCGGCAGCAGCAGGCGCAGTTCCAAGCCGCTGGGCAGCAGCCCTACGCCACAACGGCCCATGGTGCACAAGCCTACGCCGCCCAGCCGCCGCTCCCAGTCCAGACGGCCGCCACAGGTTATGCATACCATCAGCCTCCGCTGCCGAATGCCTATCAGCCCCAGGCCCACCCGCAGGGCCATGCCCGTGCCCATGCGCAGGCTCAGCCTCCGCGGCCCTCCACGTAGCGTGTGTGAATGGAGTGTGTCCATGGTCTTTTGCAATGTGCAATTTGCAATTCGCAATGTGCAATGGGCAATGTGCAATGTGCCGGATGCAGCTTGCGGGATGCGGCTTGCGAGATGCAGCTTGCGGGATGAAGAAGTTGTCTGCGAGTTGTCTGGCAACATCGATGACGTGGAGGCTTCGAGCTTCGAGCTTCGAGCTTCGAGCTTCGAGCTTCGAGCTTCGAGTTGTGAACGATGCGGACACGTGAAGAGTGCGCTGGACGACGAGAAGGAGCGGAGCTGAAGACGGAGGGGTTGGAGTGGATCTGACTTGCGAGTGTGAGGGAACGATGCAGCGAGCTGCGCAAAAAGTAGTGTTTCTGCGGATTGACGAGGACT
This sequence comes from Pinguiococcus pyrenoidosus, assembly GCA_019677205.1. Lineage (NCBI taxonomy): Eukaryota > Pinguiophyceae > Pinguiochrysidales > Pinguiochrysidaceae > Pinguiococcus > Pinguiococcus pyrenoidosus. The sequence continues at coordinate 7,602 of JAAMXY010000259.1, read as the reverse complement.
CAAAATGAGCAGAATTCTGTGAGGATTGGAAGGCTGCCGACGAAGGATTGGAAGGCTGCCGACGAAGGATTGGAAGGCTGCCGACGAAGGATTGGAAGGCTGTCTACGAAGGATTGGAAGGCTGTCTACGAAGGAGAGGAAGAAGTCGTTTCGTGCGCGTGACAGAAGAGCGCAGCTTGAAGGTGTGCGGCTCTCGGGAAGGATGTAACGATTCATACTACCTCTGTAGCGCATCACTCATGCCACGTTTGCGTGTGTCGTTGATCTCAGGCCTGCTTCAGATCCGGATCACGGCGAAGAGACAGTAGGCGAAGCTGACACGACGGACAGCGACGGCGCAAGACGGCTGAGGAAGTGGAGAAGCGTCGGCTGTTTCACCGTAGTGACCTGGAACGTGGGCATGAAGGGACTCGCGCGGCTCGTGCAGGACACCCCGGGTGGCCTGAACGCGCTCCTGGACTCGCTGGAAGCGGATGTCATTTGCCTTCAGGAGACCAAGCTTGCGTCGCGGCAAGCTCTTCTGAAGGCTCCGGATCTGTACTTCTCGAGTGAATGGGATGGGATCTTCGGCTTCTGCACGCAGGCCATCGGCCAGCAGGCCGTGCGCGGCTACCGAAGCACAAGCTACGCCGGTACAGCCACCTACGTGCGCAAGAGCGCGAAGGGCTTCGTGCTTGCCGCGGCCGATCGCATGGGCGAGCCGCTACGCGACCACAGCGGTTCGGCCATCCGTCAAAGCTCCCCGAGCAGTACGCCGCTCAACAGCCAGGACGATGACCTGAACTCGGAGACCATTCCAGCCGACCTGCTGCGCTTCACTGGGGAGGACTCGAAGGAGTGGAACGTCGACTCGGAGGGTCGAGTCATCGTGACGCTGCACTCGGTGGCGCCCATGGGGAGCTCGGTCGTCATTGTAAATGTGTACGCTCCCGCGTCGAATCGCGAAGACGAGCGGGGAGGCTTTAAGAAGGCCTTCCACGACTCCTTGACCTACCGCATCATGCAACTGTACAGCAGCGGGTTCAAGAACATCATTTTGTGCGGAGACCTGAACACGATTCCGGGACCGCTGGACATCCACACCGGGAACGGCATGCGCCGGGAGCATGTCGACATGGGATATTGGGACCACGAGAAGCCGGCCGAGAGCGTGCGATGGCTTCGGGGCTTGCTGCGCTCATTCGCGTCGACCAAGAGGCCCCCGATCACCGCTTCCGGCCACGGCATCACGTATGCGCAGAACAGTCGAGACGGCAATCTGTTCACCGATGCCTTCCGGGTGAAGCACCCAGACCGAGACGGCGCCTACACGTGCTGGTCCACGGTCAAGCGCCACCGGGAAACGAATTGCGGCGCCAGGTTGGACTTCTTCCTCTTGTCCCCCGGGTTCCTCTGCCAAGGAAACGATGGCAGCGGGCCGCACGACGAGGAGGAGGATTCCACGCCGACCAAGACGCCTAGTCCCGATTCTGCCTTTGCGCTGGTGGATTGCGACATCTGGCCGGAGGTGGAAGGATCGGACCATTGCCCCGTGTGGATGGCGTTCCGCAGCACCGACGCTGCCGTTCAGGAGGAAGGAAAAGAGGCGATGCGAAGTGGTTCTGCGCCCCTGCAGCCTGACGCTATGCCGCAGCTGTTCGTTTCGCAGTGGCCCGAGTTTCGGGGGCGCCAACAGAAGATTGGAGACCTATTTAGACAGTCCGCAAAGTCCGCCGCCGCGGCGCCAACAACCACTTCGACATCTCCCAAGGCGAGCCGCCCTATTCCAGCCGGAACTGGGAAGCGTGGGGCGAAGAAGCAGAAGGTCACGCTGCATTCGTTCTTCCAAAGCGCGACAGCGCAGAAGGTCGGCAAGCCTCGGGAGAATGGAGGTCAGGCGACGGCCGATGAGCAGACGCGGAGCCTTTCTCCGTCCTCTGGAGGCTCAGATAGGAATCTGGAGGCGGACATGCAGGAAGCTCTTCGACGGAGCCTCCACAGCGCGAGGAAGGAGAACGCCCTCCCGCCGTCCCAACCGAAGGCGGAAGGCGTCGGGCCCACCAAGAACCACGGATCTGCAGCTTCCGTCAACGATCTGTTTCGGAAAGCTCGCTCCCTGGCCGCTGCGAAGCAACCGAACTGCTTCCATGGAGATCCCGCGCGGGTGTACAACGTGAAGGACCGAAAGTCGGAGCACTACGGCAAGCGCTTCTGGTCGTGTGACCACGAGCTGCATCCCAACGGCGACTGGAAGGCCAACCCCGTGCCGTCGAACAGCGCTCGCTGTCCTTTCTTCCGCTGGGACACGGCATACAAAGGGTACAAGACCTCCAGATGAAGGTGCTATCTTGGCAGCAAGAGGGAGGGGCCAGGCAGGAAGCTGGAAGCTGCAAGGCAGGAAGCAGGAAGCTGGGAAGGATTAAGAGATTTTCATCTTCTTTCATGGAACGACAATCATCTATGCGAGCGAGCGGTCCTGCCACAGAGGATTTCCACAAACATCTGTCTGACCGAAGGAGATATGTATATAACCAAGCGAGCCGAGAATCTCTATGCAACTATGCCGCACCGTCCGGCTTGTTCCGCAGGCGAAGCTGCCCGAGAACATCTTCATAGTTGCCATACACGGTGCCCTCCACCGCCACCACGGACACCGGCGCCATCTTCGGCGTCTCTCGAGAGCCCATCACGTTGTGGACCACCTCCTCAGAGCCTCGAGCAGCGTTCCGGTCGCGCGCGCGCTTGGCCACGATATCCGCCAGGCTGAGACGCCTGTCGTTCTCCACGTTCTCGTCCTGAACGGTCTCCACCTCTGCAGTCTCCTTGTGCAGCGGCTTGACGGGCGACGCCAAGGCCTCCTTTAGGGGGCCGGACACCGATGGGAGGCAGAAGTCCTCCGCGAGGGCCTCGGCGCCCTTTGCTAACCCGTTCTTGAAAGAGTCCGCACTGTCCGCGACCGTTTGCGCCACACATTCCGCGCCTCTCGCCAGACTGTGCGCGCCTCTCGCCGCCCCTCCTACTATCGAATCTCCCAGCTTGGCCAAAAGCGCGGCTGCGTCCGCGTTGGCGCGCGCCAAAGAAGCCTTTACTCGCTCCGCGCGCTCTTGCATAGCTGTAAGACGCGTCTCTACCGACGCCACCGCGGCGTCCCACGCCTCCGCCATTGCTGTCCAAGCTATGTATAGGGACCTCAGGAGGCCTCCGAGAGCCGGTGGGGGACAGCGACGCTTGTGAACCGTTAAGTACGGCGTCGCAGAGACTCTCAGCGCCTCTCTTCGTAACTTCGATTTGAACTGCGAATATGCGGTGGCGGCCAATGGCGGCGCTTCCCGCTCGCTTTTTCAACCTACCAGCCAATGATGAGCGGTTCCCAGAGCTTCGGGGTCGGAAAAGCTTAGGATTGACTTGAGAGAAAATGGACGATCTTCCAAACGGTCACTTCCCGCAGGTTTTAAAATTGTGCGACGCCCGCGAAAGTGCAGTTAAGCGCCGCCGCATCGCCTCTCTCGTCACCTTATCGCTCTGAAGGTAAGCCCCAAAGCTTGGGCGAGTCCAGCGCAAGGCGCTCACGGCCGCATTTTGCAAGGTCCAGTCTAAGAGCCAACCTGTATACAGGCGCCGCACGCACATGAGCGACCCGAAGAGACCGACGCCGCGGTCAGCGCGCCGTCCGTCGCGCGTCAACCCCTTCGCGCGCGTGCTCGAGGACGGTGGTGACAGCGTGAACACCCAGAAGAGCCAGCAAGCGCAACAAGCCTCGATATCCGCGGCGGCCAAGGGCAGACCCTCTTCGAATTCCGACGAAAATCGCCCGCCGCAGACGGCTCACAGTCTGCCACCGGCGCCGCAGCCGCGACGCCAGCTGCCACGCCTCTCGGATGCCGGCCCCATTCCGTCGGCACCGACGTCGAAGGAGGACGAGGCCATGAAGCGCCTCATCCGGCGCCTGCGGGTCGACAACGAGAAGCTTCGCGCCGAGAACCTGCAGCTTCGGCGCGGTGAGCCCGTCACGGTCCGCGGCCCGGAGGCGTCGCCGGAGTTTATGAGCCCTCTTGAGGACCGCCGACTCTCTCTCAACGAGCGCAAGGGCCGCGCTGCGCGCTACAGCCTTGGTGGTCGCAAATGGCACGACACTGACACCCGGCAGAGCCTCCCCGGCCGCCTGAGCTATGGCCACGACGCCGACGCGAAGAGGCGGAGCATGGACCACTTGGTGCGCCGGCTCTCTGGGAACTCGGTGGGGATGCCGACGCCGCCCAGATGCTCGAGCTTGGAGCTCGAGAGAGTCGCGAAGCGAGCGCTGAGTGCGGCGCAGGCCACCAAGCAGGTGACCTTCGTGCAAGGAGCGCTGCTCACGCTTGCTGGGTGCGGCCCGCAAGACTTCTTCGGAGACGCGGATGAGGAGAAGGATGTCCCAAGAGTGGCACCAAAGCTCGTGTACCAGTTCCCCAATCCGGACGGCGACGGTGACGAGACCGTCTGGGACGGAACCACGCTGAAGGAATTCTGCATGCCCGGCGAGGACACGGTCTGCCTCTGCGTTCCCGAGGCCTCGGTGGAGGACATGGAGCAGGGAAGCCTGCTCTGCCTGAGCTTCACCGGAACGGACGGCGAGGTCTTCGCACACGGACTGAGCCTCACCATGTACGTCCGCGCCGACGAGTTGGCGCAGCACTGGTGGACCGAAAGCCAGGTAACCAGAGCATCGCTTGCCAGCACCGTGTACTCATGGACCTCCGCTGAAGCACCGCGTTTCCTCAGCTGCAAGTAGTCTGCTCCAAGGCACGCGTAGCCACGGCTGGCGCGAAGCGGATTCAACGCTGGTGGCGGTCGCTTCCCCCTTCGACCCGGGCTCGAGCCAAGGCGAGGTCACGGCGGCTGTCACCAGAAGAGGCAGGCCAGCGTGGCGACAGTGGCGATCCGTTTCGAACGCCTGGCAAGTCGGTGAAGCAGAGGGTCATCAGCTCCGTCAAGAGCAAGATCCAAAAGCTCGGGTCGCTGGGATCGATCGTCGAGCTGTTCCCGGAGATGCAGACCCCAAGCCATTCGGCCGGTGGTACGCCCATGGCCAAGAACCCGTTCGAGATGCTTCGCCTCCAAGAAGGCGGTCAAGGCAGTGCCGGAGGCGAGCTGACAGAAGCCGTGTCCGACGAGGGCGACGACTCTGATGACAGCGGCTTTGATCACGTCCCGCAGTCGCCCCAGGCGCACCTGCCCCGCAAATCCCATAGAAGAGGCGGGGCACCTCTCGTGCCCGTCGACGACGCCCACGTTGTCCTCGTCCCGGTTTCGATGGTGCTGATCTCCAACAGGGCGAATCACACGCGCATGCTGGAGATTCTGTCGCAGATGGCCTCAAGGTTTCGGTCGGACATGAGCTGCTCGTCTCTCGACGGTTTCCTCCGGGAGAGCCAGATGGAGGAGATCGCCCTTGGCAAGGAGGGGCGGCCCCAGATCCCCTCTGCCTTGGATCTGTCGTCGTCCATGACCTTCGCCGACTGGGCCGTGAGCATCACGTTCGGCCTGCTGCCGGCCTCGCTCATTCTGAAGGTCATTGTTTGTCTTGTTCAGGAACGAAGCGTCCTGGTGAGCTGCCGCGTCCCCGGCCTGGCTTCGCTGGTCGTCAGTGGACTGCGGGAACTGCTGGAGCCGTTCACGTGGCAAGGAGCTTTCATTCCGATGGCGCCACGGAATGTGGTGGAGCCCCTGCTCAGCAGTCCGATCCCTTTCCTCGCGGGGGCGTCGCTCATGCTCGCCCCGCCGCAGAAGGAGCTGCTCGAGGACCAGAACGTGAGCTTTCTGGAGCTTCGCCTGGGCCACCGCTCGGCGCCTGAGAAGGACGGCTCCGCGGACTCAACCTTTGACGTCCACTTCGACATGAATCAGCCACAGAAGACGAAGGCGGCCTTGCCTCCCTTGCATCAAGTGGCGTTGCCCCGGCTGCACGAGCTGACGCGGTCTCTCGAGCATGTGTTGACGCCATTCCTGGGTGTGGGCTCGGCGTGGCGCCTGCTTGCGAACCCACAGACTTGCTGGCTGCGCCAGGGTCTGGGCTTGGACCTGGAAGTCTCACTCGATCGGGGCAAGAAGATGATCAGACGCTGGTTGCGCGGCCTGGGGCAGGACGTTGCATACCCGGGCGGGTGGCGCAACTACGGCACCTACGACACAGTCGCGCGAGAGTGGCTGTTCCAGGCCGACCGCTTCTGCGAAGAGGCGCTCGAGCGACAGGCTCTGGTCTGCGCGCTCGGGCACAGCCAGCTGTTTCACAGCTACGTCGATCGAACAAGGCGCGAAGAGCAGAAGGCGGAGCAGCGCAAGACGCAGGAGTCGATCAAGGAGGCGTGACGTGACGCCCTTGGTGGAAGCACAAGTGTTGATGTCAGCGGCAGCGCAAGCCTTTTCGTCAGCGGCAGCGCAAGCCTCTTCGTAAGCGTAAGCGCAGGCTCAGGTGCCAAGTTTTGAGTAGCTGGTCGTTAAAGGGTAAGCAAAGCTCAGTCTTGTTCATCAATTGGTGTTGGTTTTGGCGTTGGCGTTGGTGTTGGTGTTGGTGTTGGTGTTGGTGTTGGTGTTGACTCCGCCTTCACTTTCCTGTCTTCGCCGCCGTGCCTGTGCTCGAGGTATCGTGCCCGTTCGTCCAACACGGCCTGTAGCGACAGGTTGCCCTTGGCACCCCACCCAGCCTTTCCGCGCGGCACCGATGGTCGAATCCTCTCCCACATCCCGTACAGAAATCGATCCGCCTGAATGTCCGCCTCATCCAGTGCTCCGACAAGAAGCTCCAAGGCCTGCAAAGCCACGGGCAGATCGTCCGCAAAAGCCTTGCTCAGGTACCTCGCCACCCCGGCCGCATTCACTTCTTCCGCAGAGCCCCGAAACCGCACGCTGCCGCTTTCCAACACCTCCAAGTCAATGTCGAGCAGCCGAATCATCCGACGTGACGGCCCTTCCTCCCCATTCGCCGCCGCCGACTCCCGCTCCCACGGCGTCAGGCCGATGTGCTTCGCCTTCATCTGCGCATACGCATCCGCCACGGCCTTCCCAGCAGCCAGCGCCTGTGCCCATGGCAGGCCATAAGCCTTCTGCCCCGCGACAGCGGCCAGCAGGATCATCTGTTGCGGGGGATCCAAGGCAAGAAGGCATACGTCAGCAAAGCCGCTGCTGGATTAGGCGGATGTACCCTGCGCAGACTTCCTACCACTGGACTCCTCTTGCAAAGAATCGTGGTCTCCCGCAATTCTTCCTCGCTCTTCGCACTCGGCTGAGGCTTTGTGAGGACGGGAGATGCGGCCTTTCGCCGCTTGTGAGAGGTCTCATCACCGCTTGTTCCGCTTCGCTTCCTGGAGGCGGCCAGGCCCGCCTTCCTCAAGAGCTTTCCCGACAGCTTCTTCGGCAGGAACGCCAGGTCCTTCGCCGTCACATTCTTCAGGGCCTCTGGAGTCGGCAGTTGGACGCCGTTCTCCTTGGCGATCAGCTGAATGAGCTGCATGGCCTCCTGCGAGCTGTACTATGGGGGCGTAAGGCGGTGACGCACGAGAGAAAACGCCATGTTGGGGGCGTCACCTTGCAGCCGAGTAGGTAGCGCAGCCATGACACCGGGTCTACCGCCGGGCGCGCACCTTC
>JAAMXY010000254.1:0-16613 GCA_019677205.1 Pinguiococcus pyrenoidosus | reverse complement strand
CCGCTATCGGACACGTCGATCAAGGGCCGTTCTCCGCTGTCCACGTCACCGGAGCTCTCTGGAAAAGGAAAAGTACTTAGGTCCCGAGTAGTCTTCTCTCGGTACCTCGCACGTGCCTGCTCCCTGCTCCTGTTTGGATGTCTATAGCAATCAACATAAGAAGGGAACTCATCTCACCGTCTCACCTCTCACCGTCTCACAACGGCGAAACATGCGGGCGTATATTGTTAAGAACATCGCTAAATCTCCGACTGGCCTTGCGCCGACGAAACAGACGACGCCAAAGTAGCCACGCGGGCAACACGTGGGCTTTGACGCCTCCGCCGTTCGCTGCGTGCCAGAAATGGAGACGCAGCCGATGGACGCTTCTCACCCCGTGAGCAAACTGGTGGCTGGAGGTGAAAATGCCATGCACAGCGCGGAGCCGGAACTCGCGCTGAGGTTCTTCCAGCGGGCCCTCGAGCAGCAGAGCGACCACGAGGCCGCCTTAGACGGTGCTGCTGGGACGATGCTTTCCCTCGGAGACGCCGTAAGTTCCTACGGAGTTTCCGAAGAGATGAAATCCCCTCTTTGCTCTCCTCTTCGCCCCCCAAGAGACCTGGATCGAGAACGGTGAAGGCAAACGGAAAGAGGAGCCATCGTCGGCTGACTGCGCAGTTTCTTGCCTTGCGGCATAATGTAGGACGGAGCTCGAGCACTTTTGCGACGAGGCTGCGAGCTGCGGCCCGAGTCCTCTCCGCTTCGCTGGCTGGACCTGGCGCAGCTTCTGGAGGGGGCGGACGCCCTCGCGGCGTACTCCAAAGCCGTGTCCTTGCTGATGGGCAGGCTACAGGGAGCAGCGGATGCCCAGACCGTTCGCAAGCAGATCTGCAGCGCGAAGGTCTCAGTAGCGGAGCTTTACATGACAGATCTGTGCACCGAGAAGGGAGCCGAAGAGGCCTGCGAGCGATCCCTCCGAGAAGCACAACAGTTCGACGAAGGCGCCCCTGAGCTTCCTCAGGCGCTGGCCTCGCTCCGGCTGAGCCAGAATAGACAGCAGGAGGCGGCTCTCCTCGCCCTGGAGGCCTCGGAAAGAACACAGAAGTTGATCCGGGAGGTTGCGGGGGCGACGACGGCCCTGGCCGCGCTGCAAGCTGGCGAAGATGCCCAGGCAGACGTACCCGTTGGTCCGGAGCTGGAGCTTCGAATATCGCTCACGAAGATCCTGATAGAGTGTGCCTCGCAGGCAGTCATAGAGGAAGGGGGGCACGGCGGCCTCTGCGGAAAGTGCGCAGAGCGGGCGGCGGAGGTCATCCATGGCTGCCTCGAGGAAGATGAAGACAACGTGGAGCAGTGGTTCTTGCTTGGCTGCGCAGCGCAGCTGATGGTGCCCCCGGACCTGACGGTCGCGAGAGATGCCTTCCGGCAAGCCCAGCAGATGCTAGGGAAGATCCGAGACGCCTTTGCGGAGCTGGGAGAAGACTTTCCGTACGAGGAGCAGGAAGCAGCCGTCCAGCGGCAGCAGGCCCTTCTTCCTTCCCAGGGCGACGGCGAGCCGGGCGTGCGAGAGGAGCAAGGGAACGCAATGGAGGAAGTCGCGGAAGCGGATGCAGATGCACGGCCTGGCCAGAGCCGATGAAGGATAGCGAAGGGCAGAGAAGGCTTGGCGGGGCGTGCACAGGCGGTTGTAGGCGTCGTGGCGGACTTGACAACTGAGAATGAGATCAATTGACTGCGGACGCATTGCGGGGTGCTGAGAAACGCGTCCATTTCGCTGACGCACTGGTCGCAAGGCGACGCCTCCTCCTTGCGGATACCATACCCTCTTCAGCCTGAGGGCCTGCGCAGAAACGCCGCCGCCAATGCCTCTTCAACGGCAAGGCCTACGGAGTCTTCTGGGAACATCTTCGGCAAACTCATGCCAAGCAGAAGATCTCGAAAGCGCTCCAGGCTCAGTCGCGCCCGAAGGGGTGACGATACCGTGGTTGCTGCCAGGGTGTTCGCAAAGGCATCCACGTCGCTCGCAGCCACCTCGAGGGATGAAAGCAGCTCTGGCAACAGCGAGAAGAGCAGCAGGTGACTCTCGCCGTCGCCTAAGGAAAGGACAAGCCGCGACAAGCGCGCGTAGCCAGGGCGGTGCTGCGCGGGCAGTGCCTGCCATCCTTTGCTCCACTCCTCCGCAGATATCGCACGATCCACCGGCGTGGCTATCATGCGAGCTTCGTCTATGCTCGCCTCGCTTTGGCATGCAACGTACAGAGCTCGCGCCGCCCGCTGCCACCTCTCTCCACCGTGCGCGCCATCCGCATACCAGACGTCGTTCACGGCCTGTCCACTTCTCTCTTGAGCGTCGTCATCCGGGAACACAAACTGGTAGTCGAAGAGCTCCAGGGGCCTTAGGCACAGAACTGGAGGGGGCACTTCGACGCATGGCAGCTTCGCGCCGAGGAGGGGATGCGGCCGACGCCACGGGAGCTGAAAAACAAGATCCTCGCCACTTACGTCAGCCGCCTTTCCGCTCTCGAGATTCTCGGGCGCCAAAAGGCCTTGGGAAGCAAAATCTAAGTACAGCTTGAAAGACACCGGTGTATCTTCCGCCGCCTGCTCGGCAGTGCCCGCTGGTGCAGCGTCTTCGGGCGTCCCGAGGCTCTTCCTGGTCTCGCGAATGGCATCTTGGAGAGCCTTGGGCAAGTCGAGGAGGTACCGATTGGATTCAAGCCCGACATCCATGGAACGCCAGACAGCTATGGATTCGAAGATCTTTTTGAGGGGTTTTGGCGGGAAACTCTCGGTAGTGAAGCGCAGTTTCCGAACGAAACGCCCCTGCCGCCGTAGTCGGCGGGAATAAAGCACAGCGGCGTACAAATTACACCAATCACGAACGTGGATGTGCTGCTTCATTTCTTTTCGTTGCGCCTGTTTCGGCCGATGCAAGAAATCAAAACAACTTTGACGCAAATCAAAAACCAAAAACCAAAAAAAAATCCCAAAATCAAGAAATCGAGGAGTTTCCCGCCATTTCCAGAAGGCCTTTGCATTGGCCGAAGCGCCGCTCCAGCCGTGTCGCGCGCGTTTCCACCGGGATCCGCGAGACTCTCATTTTGAAAGACGCTGGTCGGCAAGCCGAGACGAAGGTACGCGAATGCGGCGCGCGCGGCGCCACCCGATCCGTCAGCTGATCCACGGACCTGTGGCTTCGGCACAGGTTGCTCGGTTTCGCGCCCGTTTTGGGCTCTTGTCCCCTCCAGTCAGCTGCTCATGAACGGCAGCGCGCCAGATAGGGCCTTCCAAGCAGCTGCGGTGGCGCCAATGGCTCTGAACCCCATCGAGAGGTCGGGAATGACCGACGACGAGATCGTTGCGCGGGTCCGGAGCGGCCGCCTGCCGCCGCATGCGCTGGAGCTGGTCATGCTGGCGGAGGAGAACGCAGCCGACGACGTGTATGCCAAGGCGGTGCATCTGCGGCGGCAGGCGCTCATCCCGGAGCCGAACATCAGCGCGGATCTCCCGACCACTGGTTTGCAGTACGACAAAGTCTTCGGTCACAACTGCGAGAACGTCGTGGGATACGTGCCCATTCCGGTCGGTCTTGCCGGGCCGCTGAACGTGAACGGCACCCTGCTCCGCATTCCCCTGGCCACCACGGAAGGGGGCCTGGTCGCCTCGGTCAACAGAGGCTGCAAGGCCGTCTCGCTCAGCGGCGGCGCGTCGGCTGTCGTGACTGCCTCGGGCATGACTCGCGCGCCGGTCGTGGCACTGCCTCACATTCAAGAGGCCTACGCGTTCCGCGGCTTCGTCATGTCTCCGGAAGGCTGGGCGCTGATGTCAGACGCGTTCGGCCGCACCACCAGCTACGGCTCGCTCAAGCATGTCTCCGCGCAGATGGCCGGGAGGCACGTCTATCTGCGGTTCAAGTGCGACACCGGTGACGCCATGGGCATGAACATGTGCACCAAAGGAGTGCACGCGATCCTGGACGGCCTGCGCCTCCGGTTCCCGCGCATGGAGGTGCTGGCGCTCAGTGGGAACACCTGCGCCGACAAGAAGCCCGCGGCCATCAACTGGATTGAAGGCCGCGGACATAGCATGGTGGCGGAGTGCATTCTCCCCCCGCGCGTGGTGCAGGACGTGCTCAAGTCCACGGTCACGGCGATGGTGAACGCGAACGTGTGGAAGAACCTGGTCGGCAGCGCGGTCGCCGGCAGTATCGGAGGGTTCAACGCGCACGCCGCGAACGTGGCCGCAGCCATGTTTCTCGCCTGCGGGCAAGATCCGGCTCAGGTGGTGGAGGCTAGCCATTGCCTCACGACGATGGAGGCCGTCCCTCCCGGTGGGTACGGAAACCCAAGCTCGACTCCGCATCCCAACGCCGGCGATGGACCCTGGCTCCACGTCACGGTCACCTGTCCGGCGCTCTGTGTCGGCACTGTCGGTGGCGGAACGAGGCTGTCGGCGCAGCAGAGCTGCCTGAAGCTCTTGAACGCCTGTGGCGCAAGCGACGCGCAGCTGGGAGAACCTCCCGGCACACGCAGCGTGCGGCTCGCGGGGGCAGTGGTTAGCACCATCCTAGCTGGAGAGCTAAGTCTCATGGCCGCTCTGAGCACCCACACGCTAGTGGAAGCTCACCAGCGCCACGGAAGAAACACCACCGCTCATGCCTTCGACCAGCGCATGGCGCCCGCTCCAGCGCCAGCGCCAGCGCCAGCGCCAGCACCTTCGCCAGGTCAAGCTCAGGCCCGAGGACAAGCTCAAGGACAAGGACAAGCTCACGGACACGGACAAGGACAAGCACAAGGACAAGGACCGGGATCGGGATCGGGACCCGGATCAGCAAATGTGCTGATGAGCCAGCATACGCAGCAGTTCCAGATGGGTCCGCGGGGTATGCCACCATCACACATCGCTCATTCCGAGCCCCGTCTTGGTACGAACCCGGCGGGCGCAGGAGGATTTTTCGGGCCACCCGCTTCAGCGCGGATGATGCCACAATCCGGGCTGCGAGACTCGCAAGTGGCGCTCGGTCATTCGACCTCGAACGCAGAATCGGTCCTGCAGGGGGCGCCGGGCCAGCCGCCTCCACATGGGAACCAACCAGCCCACGGAGGCCTATCCAGCTTGGATCAACCGGCTTTCTCGACGGGCACCGGACCGCTAGCGTCGACGTCCATCCCGCTTCCACCCATGCAGCAGCCCAGCCTTGAGAATCAGCAGGCGCCGCTGCTGAGAGAGAGCGCACCGGACGGGCAGACAGCCAGCAGCGAAGCGCCTCGAGCGGATACGCGCATCCCGGAGCGCCAAGCTCCGGCGATTGAGCAGGCCCAGGGAGACGGGGAAATTGAAAGCGACTCCAAGTCGGAGACGTTCCTGCACTCAGAAGAGAAGGCTGATGTGGTGCCCAGCTTCGACGAGTCAGAGGCCATGTACACAATCCCATTAGACAAAAGCCAGTTCACGCAGAAGCAGATGGAGGATGCTCAGAAGGTCGCGGAGGACATAATGCGGAGTCGCAAAGGCAGTCAGGGTGCCGGCGAGGAAAATAGTATTGTCTCGCCTGCCCCGGGACGCCGAGGAGGCTCCTTCAAACCCAAAGGGACCAAAACCAAGCAGCCTCAGCTGCCGAGTCCGGAGCCGAACCCTGCGGAAGATGATGACCATCTCCCAGGACCGGAGCCGAGCATCAAGCCGCGCTCCAAGCCAAAGCCGCGGCAACGGAGCGCCAATCCCAAGGCCAATCCCAAGGCCAATCCCCGCGCGAAAGAAGGCGCCGGATCGTCCCGAGGCAACGCAGAATCGGACGTTGATCACATGGGAGTCTACGTGAGGAACGTCCCCGACGATGTGACAGCGGAAGAGCTTGCGAACTGCTTCTCGGGGCCTTGGGGAGCGCCCTCACGGATAGACACACCAGGCAGGAACATGGCCTTCTTGCACTTTGATTCGGCGGAACAGGCTCAGGCGGTGCTTCGCGGGCGGAAGGAACCGTTCTCCCTACGCAACTCGTCGCAGGTCCTGAGCGTGAAGCCGCTCCAGCGCTCCCGCACGCGGAGCTCGCCGAAGTCGAAGCAAGGCTCTTCAGAGGAGGCACCGTACAAGGACCAGGAAGCGCCGCACAAGGACCAGGGTGCGGCGAAGAAGTACGCCGCCAAGCCAAAGCCTGATTCTGCTTCCACATCCGCTTCCGCTTCCGCTGCCGCCTCCGCTTCTGAGAAACTTGACGGAGGCGGGAAGAGGGAACGGGAAAGGGAAAGAAGCCACCGGGATACACGCAACAGGTCTCATGGCCAGCGCGCCAAGGTCGGTCGTGGAAAGTCTCGCCCTCGCGGCAACGCGGGATCCGCGAAAGCGTGAAGGACTGCGCTTCCTGTTTGCTCTTCTGCGTCATTTTCAGGAAAGCGCCGTGGAGGAAAGAAAGCACTCGGGACATAGGTCCTGGTCTGGTCGAGCGGCAATAGGTCGCATCGGCAGTTGATGGTTTCGTGACGGTTACAGATGATGTATGAGGTGGGAAGATGGAAGTGAAGGGACTCCGTGTGCCCGGTTGCCCGGTTGCGGCGCCGGCCAAGTAGTTCAAGCGAAGCAGTAATGGTGGCAAGCTTTGTAAGATGGCCTTTGTGTATGGTTCAATCGAGAAGCAGCGCGCGCGACGCGCTGGATGCCTTAGGCTTGATGCGCGGCAAACCCTTTTTTGTTGTCCGTTGGAAGTCTCCTGTCTGCGTTTTGCGCACCGCACTAGGATAGCCCGGTGGCTGTCCCCGCAGGTGGGTCTCGTTTCCTTCTGTGTCGCTCCTATTCACGGATTTCCAGTCGCATAGAACGACTGCTGCGTCAACGATGCCCGCTGCATCGCCGCCTGGTTCATGAGTTCCGTAGGAGGCTCCCATTGCGTCCTTGGGATGAAAGCCGCACGTGTCAACCAGTGCATGTCTGCTTTGTGCTTATAGGACTCACCGTTGGTTGTTGTGATCCACGTAGTACGCTCGACCTGATCTGCGGTCATACTTCCTCTCCCACCCTGGTGGCAGCTGGAGGCTTGCAGTCTCCACCAGTACCCGTGCCCTTTGCGCCTGCTGTTTCTCTTCGCCCTGCGGCACCAAATGGTGCTTTTCCTCCTCCGAGTTGTCCTGCCGCATCTCCCGCTCCCTATATTCTCTCTCTCCTACCCTGGCCACCCCCTGGAAAGAAGCGGAGCATCGTGAGATGAGCGACGCGCGGAAGCATGTGAAGAGCTCTGCCCGTGACATGTCCAGGGCTGGAGGGAAGCATACCGGCGGTGGCAGAGGCCGCTCCCACTGCGTGGTGCGTGTGTTATGGTCGATGTAGTACTTCGTGCCGTCCGCAGCCTAAGGCGCATCGCCGTCAGACGACTTCCCCTCTGCGGAACTGTGCCCGCTTTGTCCGCTCGTACCGTAGCTTCTTCCCAGCCTGCTGGAAGCGGCGGCACAGGTCCCGCGTCGCGTTTGCGCGTCTCTTGTACCGGCGAATGCCTCGGCTGATCCTGGTCGATTTCGGGAGCAGTCACGGTGGGGGTAGTGGGGCCCGTCTTTCCCACCACCTAGAACCATTTGCAGTTTGGTTAGCTGACACTCCTCCCCTGCGCTACGCCAAACATGACGGAGCAGGCGTCGTACCTTTCCTGGCAAAATGGTTGTTGCCGGCTGGGTTGGCAACACGGATGTTGCGGCGGATGCGCTTGTGGATGTCAATGTTGCTGGTGGTGCTTGTGGCTGCGGTGGTGGCGGCTGCTTCTTCTGCTGCGCGCGAATCCACGTCTTGGAGTCCTCGCTGAAGTCAATGCCCTGGATTCGGTCGCCGTAGAATCGGATGGAGCTGAAGGCGCGATCGACGTCCTCGAGGCTGATGCTATTCCTCTGCGCGTCCGGCAGCTCGAACTCCTCCACCGTCGCGATGGTGTTCTCCTGAATGATCATCTCCGTCTCCTGCGGATCTTGGGCCTGCCTCGCAGGCAAGTACCTCGTGGGCACCTTTCCCTTCCTCCACGTGGTCGCAAGGAGGGCGTCCACGAGGTTCGCCGGGTGGATCAAGGGGACGTAGGTGTCAATTCCGTACACCTTGCTGAAGGGCACGTCCTGGACGTTGCTGCTGGAGGTGTAGTCCTTGGCGCAGCAGACGAAGATGAAGCCACGCAGCGGCCCGAAGATGAAGATGTACAGGAGAACCAGCGCCAGAAGCGTGCTGAACAGGGCGTTGTAAGCCTCGACGACGTTCGACTGGTCCTCGGACCAGGGCGCGTCGTCCTGGTAGCAGGGGAGCACGTTGCAGATGGGCCGTGGGATCTGCCAGCCGATCTGCTCGTCTTCCTCGTCGACGCACTCGCTGATGATGCGCAGGGCAGCGTTTCGAGTTGCGACGCCCGCCGGCGTCTGCTCCTCGTCGCGGTACGGCCAATTCGCGAAGAAGATGCGGGCCATGACAAAATGCACCAGGATACAGAAGATGATCAGCTCGCGGGTCATCTTGGCCAGGCTGCCGTCCAGCATGGGCGGGCGCTTCCATAGGTAGAACAAAGCGAACTTGTCCGTGACGTAGCCCGCGAACATGGCGCCCGCCGTGATGAAGAGCGCCGAGGGCAGGATGCTGCTGTAGAACAACCCCACGAAGATGGTCTTGATCATGTCGGTGTAGCGCTCGGCCAGGTTCCACTCGGCCGGCTGGAACAGCAGGTTGAGCTTCGCCTGCGTCTTGGCCTTGTGGGCGAGGAAGTAGTAGTTGAAGCCCAGGTTGGCCAGCACCAGCAGGATGCGGATCACCGGCGTCTGAAAGCAGTCGGCAATGAGAATGGCCTGCACGTTGGCCAAGGCTTCCTCCGTGAAGCGGTCCTCCCAGGGCGTCACCAGGTGCAGGATCAGCGCGGTGTTAAGCATGCGAGCGGCGATAAGCTTGAGCAGCATGCTGTTCTGGCGGTCGCTCTGATCGGTGTGGATCTCGAAGGACGTGATGAACTTCATGAGGAACGGGAGCATGGCATTGGTGACGGCCACGAACACGGCGCCGTTGCCGTCGGAGCTCACGATGGCGTCTAGGATGAAGAAGAAGATCACCAGGAGCGCGGCCGAGGCGCTGTACGTCCAAAGCAGCCGGTTGATGCGCTCCTCCACCGTCACGTGCATGGTCTCGTAGATCACCTCCGACGGCTCCACGGGTTCGTCCACGAACAGGAAGCTGGGTGTTACGCCCAGCTCCTTGTACTTCGGGGGGAACTTGATTTTCGAGAACGACATGCCGCACGCGCGCTGGAGGGGCGACACGCTCAAGGCCTTGAGGCACTTCCGCTGATCCTCTTCGCGGTTGTAAACGACGAACACGAAGCGGGTGGTGTACTCTAAGCGCACCAGCGCCCGCGCACGGCACAGCGAGTCATGGATTTCGCGCGTGTAGAACTCCTTGGTCCGCCCGATGGGCAGGTCCAAGCGGTCCCGGCAGTACCTGAGGATGGGATGGACGTCGGCCTCCTGGCGCACGGGCACCTTGTCTTCCTCCGCCGCGGTAGAATTAAAGATCTCCGTGGCGATCAGGGCATCCAGATCGTGCTCGAACTGGCGCTTCCGCGCCAGCTGTGCCAGAAGCTTTCCATTGTCGATGGCGAAGGTGATGAACACGACGTCTCCAAACTTGGAGAAGAAGTCGTAGTACAACTGCTCCTCCTGCTCGGGAGAGACGCCCTGGCGCCGCAGATCCGGCAAGTTGTACACCCGCACCGCGTAGTCCTGCGCGGTCTGCTGGTTCTCGTCGATGGTCTTCGTGGCGCGCGACTCCAACACGGCGCCGAAGAGCGCCATAACCGCCAAGAAGATGGACACGGAGATGTCCGCCGCGCCCTGATTCTCCATCGACAGGCTGCACCGGCGCGCGCCCACCACCGAGCCCACCAGCGTCACAGACAAGTTGTCCGGGTTGTCCGCGGTGTTCCCTTCGACGGCCGCCAAGGAGATGAGAGCGCAGATGAGCATCACAGCGCCCATGAAGATCAGCTGGCGGAAGTACAGCGCGATGCCGATGCCGAACTCGTCCAGCGTGCGCACGTTGCTGTAGAAAAAATCGTACAGCTTGGCCTCTTCGCCGTTCGGACCCAGCTTCTCGCCCACGCGCGCCAGGCGGTAACCGGAGTTGTGGTTGTTGTCCGGGATGCGATGCGGCAGCAAGTCCTTGTAGTGCGCCTTGGCCTTCTCGATGGACGGCGCCTCGTACTCCGGCGGCGCATCCATCTTGGCGAAGCTCTCCAAGGACCTCTGGCGACTCGAGAGCGCTGCCGGCGCGGACGACAGCAGATGCACAAGAGAAGAGTTTCCTTTCCAGTTGCGAGTTTGAGAGAGGAGACACGGGGAAAATGGGAGGGGAGGGGGGGGGGACTCGGTAGCTCAGCGCCTCGCGGAGGCCAGCGGAACCATGCTGGCCGTATGAATGGCGTGGATAGACGTTCCCTGTAGCGCTGTCGCTGCTATGCGAAGCGGGAATCGAGAATCAAAGATTCTCCCCGCTGAACCGTTAGGACGCCCGAAGGACGGCGCCGTAACACTGGGTACCTTCGTGATTGGTGGCCTTCGACGAATGGGAACAGAGCCGAGGGCGTCGCCCTAGAAATCGCGTGAGCAAGACGGCTAGAGATGAACTTTGCTTTGTTTGATTTGATCATCAGCCGGAAAGAAAAGGACAAACATGCTGGACGACGTAGAACCAGAACCCGGAACCAGGAACGATCCGACGGAACGTTTCGATACGGGTTGATGGGTTTGCATGCGCAGAAATCTTTCGTGCGGGCCGGTGAAACTTGGTGCGGACGTTGGCTCGGACCGCGGTGGTGGATTCCACCCGCTGTTGCGGAAGCTGATTATCTCCCTTTAACAGAGGAAAATAATATTGAAAAGCTCTCGCTTCAAGTTTCATCGTTCGAATCCGTGCGCAGCGCGTGAGTGGCTCCTGCCTAACAACTCAGCCTCCGTCTTAATGGCCTTGAATCGGCGCCGCTCGTTGCGTACTTTAACCGCGCTGTGCTCACGTTTGAGCTCCGAATCTTCCACGGTGGGCGAAAACAGAGGCATGAGAAGGAGCCTGCAGTCTTAAGGTGCGCCGATCGCCCGCTGTGCGACCGCCGGAAGCGAACGCGACTTTGGGCAGATGAGCGACGCGAGTGCATCCGGCGATAGGAAGCGACGGCGGTTGGGACGTCGCCCGCCTCGGCATCTCCTCTGTCTCAAGTAGTATACCTGAGCTCTCTGGGCGATGCAGTGCCGCTCGGGACTGAAGATGTGGAAGATCTGTGGCGTTTGGAGAAGATCGAGTCCGAGCCGGACGCACCTGCACCTGTGTGGAGCGCATGCGATGCCAGTGAAGGCTGAATCGTATGGGCGATGCCTGGAATCTCCCGGCGCTCGGAGCAGCTTCTAGATCGAGGGCGGAAATGAGCACACCTTGTCGCGCAAAGTTGCGCGATCGCTGGGCCGCTGACGGCCACTCAGACCGGATGGAGCCGAACCGCTGCCGTTCGGACGGAGGTCTAAATCCGTTTTGGCTTGCTCGTAGGCACAACTCAGCAGCATGCACCGTACGAGTGAATCCGGCTGGCGGGGGAGCGGCAGCGCACCGCGCAACGATCGCCGCGGCGGCGCGGACCGTGACGGGTCGGACAGCGGCCGGAGGGGACCCGCCGAAGGCAGCAGGCGTGGAAGCACGGAGCGCGATCGCCGGGACGAAGGTGAACGTCGCCGCCGCGATGAGCGTGGGCCCCCGAGGCGCAGCGACTCCAACTATCGCGACAATCGATCCGGGCCGGGCCGTCGAGATGGCCGGGACGGACGCGACGGACGAGACGGACGCGACGGACGCGATGGAGGTGAGCTCGGTGTTGTTGTCGAATTGCAGGACGGGTGGAGGGGCTCACACGCTCGCCCTGACGAACGACGACAGGCCGCCGTCGGCAGAACCGCGAGCCGCCGAAGCCGACCGACCTGACGCTGGCGGTCAAGATGTCTGAGAGGATCCTCTGGACCCGAGTGCAGGGAAAGTGGCGTTGCACCCCTCCCGTAGAGGTCCAAAGGGAGGTTCAGAAGATTCGCAACGATGAGCTCCGCCTGCAGGTAATCGTCGAGATCCTGGTGGACCTCACCAAGAAAGGCGACGGCATTGACCTTGAGCTGTACACCGAGTTCGTTCGTATGTTCCCGATGGCTGGGAACGTCCCCAGTGTGAAGAAGAAGAAGCAGGAGGGTGCCTACACGGCCCTTCACTGGGCTTGCTGGAACGCCGACGCACCCCGGATGCGATTGCTTCTCCTCAACGGCGCGAAAAGGGGCAACCGCAACCTCCAAGGCGAGAACATGAAGGAAGCCATCATGGGCAACCGGTCCACCTCCGAAGAGGCGAAGCAATCGGCCATCGAAGTGCTCGACGAGTTCGCTCACCAGGACGTGCGCCAGGCCAAGCACTACTTGAATATGCTGAACGACGAGAAGTTCGACAAGTTCCTGAAGGAGATCTCGGAGATCTACAACGCGGATCTTCATCCGGAGCTGGTCAAGATGTTCGTGGCGTTCATCAGCAAGGTGGCGGACACCGCGAAGGAGCATTACATGGCTCAGCTCGCGAGGATGTGCCGCTTCATGTACGCGCTGCCCTCGGACACGCTTGTGAAGGACGTCTTCGACGCCTTTGCCGAGGATGTCTTCGAGAACATCGAGATCCTCCTGCCTTTCGACGATCAGCTCGAGGAACCTCGGATCTGGTCGAAGGTGCGCGGCGCCCTGGGCTTCTTTTGCTACGCAAGGAAGCATTCTCCGCGGCTTTTCGAGGACGCACCGCATCTCCAGCCGGAGCATATTCTTGAGGAATTCCTCCGGCGCGACACGCCGACCTACGCCCACGTCATGCTTGCACATGACGTCTTCATTGAGCTCTTCCAAGAGCCGGATCGCAAGATGCGCAGCATCTTCGTTGATGAGATGGTCACCCGCCTCATCCTCGTGAAGGAAAATCTGCCTTTCAAGCTGAAGTTCAAAGTGGAGGATCTGCTCGCGCTTCACTTCTCTGGATACCCACCCAAGGACAGGAAGGATCTGATCAAGCGCCTGCGTAAGAGCGACTTCGCTCGTGTTCTCAGCGAATGCCAAGAACGCATCGCGAGCTACGACCCGAGCCAGGACTATGTGGAGGAAGAAGAGGAACAACCGGAAGAAGCGGGAGAGGCGGGAGAGGCGGAGCGACGCCCACAGCAAGGTTCCACCGCCGTCGACGAGGATTCCTTTGATCAGAGTGGTGACGGCCCCGGGTTGGATGTTTCCGACCCCACGAATGGAGAGGATGTTGACGGCTCCCGGGACGTCGGTGTGGAGGACAGCAGCTACGAGGGTGGTGGCCCTGCTCCACTGGACGAGCCCCCATTGCCCGCCGACGGGGCGGAGGGATCCACTTTGGGCCCCGCTGATGAAAATGGGATGTCCGTTCAAAGCGAGGGAGCAGGCGGAACCTCCCCCAAGGCTGAAGCAGCGCCGGCTGGCGGAGAAGGGAGCGGAAAGCCTCCGATGGAGGTGTCGATGACCGAGCGCGAGGAACCAGACGCACTGGCTTCGCAGACGACGGGGGATACGGGAGCTGGAACGGAGGCCAGTGAAGCAAACGAGATGGACGAGAACACCGTTGGCGCGGCTGTCCAAGGCGAAGGCACCGCGCAGGGACCGAAGGAGTCGCCTAACGCAGAGGAGGTTGCCAGTGCTGCGCTGAAGAACAATCACGATGGTGCCAAACCGACAGAGGAAAAACCCTCCGTCGAAGCCAGCGTCGAACAAGCCGCGAACGTGGTGGGCGCTGATGCTGAGCAAAAGCCACCTGCAGATACCGCGGCAACGGAGACTTCCGAAAAGAAGTCTAGCGAAACCGTGAAACACTCGACATTGAATGCAAATGCAAAGGAGTGGAAGATGCCTTGTTCGGTCACGCCGCCGACAACCACATCCCAACCTGCTCAGAATTCGAACGCTCAGCAATGGGGCGGGAATCGAACTGTGCCACAGCCGTTCTATCCAAGTCCGCAGCTGGGTATGGCTCAGGGGTTGGCCTATACGCCGGATCCGCGTCTCATGCAGCACCAGTACAACCTTGCGTTTCAGCAGCAGCAGCAGCAACAACAACAGCAACAGCAACAGCAACAGCAGCAGGTTCGTCAACATCAGGTGATGCTCGCGCCTGTGGGGCGTCCGCAGGGCCAATCCGGCGGCCGGGGACCCCCAAATTGGCCAGCACATCAAGGGCCGACGTATGCTAGGTGGCCAATGTATACTGGCCACCTGGCTAGTACAGCTGGGCATCTCCAGGCTCCGGCGACCCTCCATGCAACGGCAACCCAGGCTCAGGTCCCGCAAGTGCAGGCGCAGGCGCCAGCTTCGCAGGTTCCGCAAGCGCAGGTTCCGCAAGCGCAGATTGTCCGAAGCCCTGGACAGATGCCGCTCCAGCGGACCCCGCAGCTTGCTTCGCCTGTTCAGGGTCCACAAGTTGCGGCCGCCCAAGTACAGGCTGCGCAGATGCAAGCTGCCTTTGCTAATCAAGCTGGACAGTCCCGCGCAGTTACTCAGCTGCCGCAGGAGTTGATGCAACAACAACAGGTGGCACAGGTGCAAGGCGGTCACGGGCGTGTGGCAGCCGCTTCGAGACCGGAAGCAGCTCCTGCTGCGGTTCCATCGCAGCTGCAAGCACTTCCGCCGTCGATCAATCGCGCCGGTGCGCCTCCTCAGACTGTTAAACCTATGCCAGATTTTGGAGGCCGAGCGACTGACGGCGGACAAGTCGGGACCCAGGGAGGCGACGACTCGGCCGCGCCAAAGCGAACCAATGCCACGAGCGCTTCTGCCAACGCAAGCTATCTGTCGATGGCTGGCTCCAGGCCACCAGCACAGGCCCCTGCTGCAGGGCTACATCCGTCGTCAGCGGTCCCAGCTGGTCGTCCCGGCTATAGCAAGAAAGACTTGGAAGCAGCACAGGCAAGGGCCGTGACTGCCATCACTTCATCGGCGAAGTTTGCTGAACAGGTGCCTGGCAATGGAGCTGCCGACCGTGAGCTCGTCGAGGAGCATCCGCCGCGACAGCCGGACTCCGTAGAGCGCGATGAGGACGGAGTCGATGAAGACGACGGGTGGCACACCGCCGGGAAGAAGGCGCAGCGAAGGGATCCCAGGAGGGAGCTCAGCAGAGGGGACGGAAGGAAAAGGGAGCATCGCCAGGGTCCCCGCCGAGACAATCCGGCAAGAAGGGACGGCCGACCCGACGCGAGGCGGCGCAGAGAAGGCGATGAGAGGCCAACTGGCTACGCTGGAGCACCGAGAATGGACGACCAGAACAGGGGACCCGCCAGGCCAAGTGATAGACTGAATGGCCGTGGGGATGGCGGTCGCGGCGAAGGCCCTCGGCGACGGAGGCCTGATCGAAACAAGAAAGACCTTCGAAAACCCTCAGAGAGAACTGTGGATGAGGAAGGTTGATTCTCTTCAGCAAAGTTAACAACAGCATTACTCTTTACGGTTCATCGAGTCCATACAAAGAAGCTCAGCATTCCGGGGATCAAAATGCACGTGGCGTGCCACATGTTCTTGTCTTGTGTTTTGCGCAACACACCGCTCCATCATCGAAGGCGCGGCAATACCCTGTGGAGGTTGCTTTTCCACGTGAATCAGGCCGCCATGCCAGCGGCATGCCCGAGCTCCTCTTCCTGCTGGGCTGCGAACCTGCGTTGCGAAGGGAAAACAGAAACGTCAGACGACTCAGCCAGAAGGCATGAGCAACTAGCTTTGTGTGAGCGGGAAGCACGCACCCATTGAAGATCTGCTCGAGGCTCGTCTGCGACAAGCTGTACTCCTTGATGCCGCAGGGCTCTTTCAAAGACTCCAACACGTCGAAGACATCGGCGAGATGAAGCTTTGCTCCGTCCGCCTGCGAACCAGGAATTTCGAAGCGCATCTTCCGTCCCTGCGCTTCCCTGAGGGTAACGCCGGGATAGGTCTCTTCCAGGGCGTCCGTGAGCGCCTGCTTCTCCTTCTCGAGTGCAAGCCAGGTCGCCGCGTCGCCGGCCCTGATGAAGCCAAAGTGGGTCAGGTCGAAGTCCACGGATGCACCGGATCCCTCCGGAGTGACGTTCTTGGCCAATCGAGCACCACCAGCAAGGGCGAACTTCTCTTCAAGGTTGTCGCGGGTGATGTGTTCTCCCGCCCCACCCATCGCGCTCGCTAGGGCGGTGACCTCCTCCTCGCTCGGAAGCTTGAGAGACGCCTCGAGCTGGTAGCCCAAGCCGAACTTGGTCTTCAGGCGCTGCGCAGATCCCAGGCAGCGGAAGCGCCCGCCCACCATGATGCCGATCCGACTGCACAGGGCTTCGCACTCCTCCATCGAATGGGTCGTGAGGATTACGGCGCACTTGCCTTGCCGCGTCGCGATCGCAGAGATCACCTCCCACATGAAGCGCTTCGCAAGCGGGTCCATGCCCGTGCTCGGCTCGTCCAGGAACACAATCCGCGGCTCGCCAATCATGGCGCACGCGACGCTCAGCTTCCGCTTGTTGCCGCCCGAGTAGCCACCGGCTTGGCGCTCATAGTGCCCGAGGAGGTCCATCTGACGCGCCTTCTCCTCGACCACGTAGT
>JAAMXY010000247.1:1248-19600 GCA_019677205.1 Pinguiococcus pyrenoidosus | reverse complement strand
GACGTCGTCCGCAAGCAAGGGTTCGCGTTGGCTTCACTCACCTTCGTTTAGCCAGTTGCAGCTGACGCCGTGAATCTGGAAGTGAATGAAGAGGATGAAGGCGAACACCAGGCCGAAGATGCCGGCCATGGTCAGCGCGGCGGCGGTGTTGTCCACTGGAGGATCCTCTGTTTCCGTGGCGCCTTCAACGGCTGCATCGCGAGAAGCGGGGAGATCAGGGGTCAGCAATGCTGCACTAGGCGGGACTCGCAACCGAGTCTCCGACAACATTGCATCCGAGTTGTGCGCTTACTTGCGACGTCGCCACTGGCGAATCCTCGGAATTGCTGGGTGCGGTAGAAGTCCGGCACGTTGCGATTCTGGTTGTCCCCGCCTCGCTGTCTGTCATCAAGGAACTCGAAGCCCTCCACGTCTTCGTTGGGGTCCCAATCTCCCTCCGCCTTGGGATACCTGCGTCCGTTGAGATGGTGAGATGGTGGTATGGGGTGATGGCGGTGTGGCGAGTCTCGATGACGCGATGCCGCTATCACGGCCCGCCCGGGACGGCACGTCGTACCTGAAGAGCGGCGGCTGGAGGATGGGCTCACACTGGTCGGTGCCCGGCGTGGTGTCGATGCAGAGCGTCCGCTCCGGGAACTGGAAGGGCCACTCATACATGACCTTCTCCGGCGGGCAGGTCTCCTCGCTCTTGGGCGTGTTGCCCGTGATGCGGACATTGGCGCAGCTGAAGTACGCATCGACGCAGTCACCGGCCAGCTTGACGCCGCCCTTGGCGAAGCGCTCGTCATCGTAGTTGCAGATGGGTTGCGCCGCTCGGGGCACAACGTTGAGCAGCTGCAGGACGCAGCGGTCGCAGTCCACGTTGGGGAAGTTCACGTTGATCGTGTAGTTGACCGCGCTGGACGAGTCCGACGACGGGATGTGGTCCAGAAGCAGACAGCCCGACGGGTTATCCTCTCGGTGCGTCGAGTCCGGGCCAATTCCTAGGGAGCCGCACGCACAAAAGGAGTTGGTCAAGCTGTCGTCTGGAGATCATTACCAAACTGAAAAGATGAAGACGCAAAAGACGCAAGAGTCGAAGAAGACGAAGAAGACACAAAAGACGCAAAAGTCGGAAAAGTCGCAAAAACAGTAAACTCTCAAAAAGATGAAGTCTCTCTCTCCAAAGAAGAAGACGCAAAAGACGCAAAAGTCGGAAAAGTCGCAAAAACAGTAAACCCTCAAAAAGATGAAGTCTCTCTCTCCATCTTGCGCGTTTACCTAGCAGAGCAATACGAAAGCTGCCGCCGTCCACAACGTTTGCGGCGGTGAAGTCCTCGTGAAACGCCAGAGTGTTCCAACCGGGGCTGAACTCCGTGATGATGGGCGTTTCATCCCTGGCGTCTCCGCATGGGCCTGAAGTTCGTGCGGAAAGGTCGGTTGTCAGTTGCGTGTGGAACACTTGCCAAAAGCGCCGCACAATGCGTTCCGTCCGCTCTGTCGGACCGCCGTGGCGGAGAATACCTACCGACGCGAAGCTCGGAGTTTGTGGTGCGTGGGACCGGATACACCCAACGCATCCACGCTGTCACCTAAACATGCGGCGTTCCGTCTTTCAGGCGCGCCAGATGTGCCAGTCCTCTGCCTCTGGTGACGCTTACGTGACTTAGGAGCAGCACAGTGGCTGTGAGGCGGAGAGTGAGGGAGAGATGCGCCATTTCGGCTCCGGTCGGCGGCGCTTTCGCCGCGCAGCTTTCGCAACTGCTGCGAAGGAACACCGGAGCCGTCTCGAAAATGGCGCCAATTGCGCGAGGACATTTGCAGACACGGGATTGGCTCCGAGGCGAAACTCCCGCGGGTTCTGAGGGAGTGGATTGGTCGAAGGAACGATCGGTTGGAGTTCGGAACGGGCACAAAGTGTGTTGATTGCTGCTATGGGGGGCACAAGCGAGAATCAAGTTCTAGGAAGTACATCAAGTAGCCCTATGCTTCAGTTTTCCTTCAGGATTCTCTCTTTCAGAATATTCAGAGTTCCTTCCTTTGTCCAATGAGCCGTCGTAGGGTTTGCCCAAGGGTGCAATCCATTCCTGCAAGGCTACTGATCTGATCTCCCGCATTCGGTGTATCCTCATTCTAAGCCACCAATTACGACAAAGACGAGGATTCTGTTCCGACCTGCCACCAATCATCTTCGGTTCGCGTCGCCTCCGCTCTGTTTTCCCCTTGGTTCAGCCAGCCGAGCCCCATTTCAAACTCCTCTCTTCAGCGATTATTAAACTGTAACACGAGCGAATAGAGGAGCGTTGCGCGCTTTGGACCGAAACGTTTGGGAAGATCAGGACGAAGTGTCTCTTGCGCCGCGGCGTCTCACGAGTGTTTCCGCCTTTGCGCGCGTCTCACAAAATGGCCGACGACGACTACGAAGAGATCAGCGAGGAGGAGAAGCTGCAGATCGCACAGCATTTTCTCTTGTCCTCTCCACCGGGCCAGTTCTCGGAGGTGCTCGCAGGTACGCTTCTCTCTGTTTCTCTGTCTCTCTCGGTGCGCGCCGCTCGTCAAAGATGTGCTTTGTGGGGCTTCGTGTGACTCCTGAAGCGCACGTTGCGTCGCACGAAGATCCAACGCACGTACTTGAGGGAAAAGAAGGCGGATTCAAAGGGACCCGAGCGCAGAGAGGCGCGCGCGACTGGGTTAAACAGATGTGAACAGATTCTGTTTGAGAGAGGGATCCACTGCGGACTTTTCACGTTCCGTCGCTCCGTGAACGCAGATGTGAAGGCCATCGTTCCCAAGCACCTGCTCAACGACCCCATGGTGGCCGGCATCCGGCGCGCGTTCAGTCTGGCCTCTCCGCAGTTGGTGCCCATCGACGGCAGTGAACAGAAGGTATACCCGGCGCCCGTTTGCAGTGCTTCACTCTCCAGTGCTCCCCTCTCTCACCTCTTCTTTTGCGTTCCTTCTCGATCAGCTCCTGCTCTGCATGGAAGCGGAAGTGAACGCCACGCACTACGTGGACGCCGGGTAAGAGACGAACAATAGTTCTGTGGCTGAACCCAGCTTAACCGCGGGAGCTGAACCCGTCTCTCCCTGCGATTTTCCGGCACTTCTCTTGTGCCCACAGCGCGGGCGTCGTGCGGAGCGTCGACCACTTGGCGGGGACGGCGGGCTCCTCGGGATCGGCCCTTCCCAAGGGGTTCAAGGCGGACGCGGACAAGGCCCCCCTGCAAGCGGCGCTGCAAGCGGCTCTGCAGGTGCGTCCTGCGCTGATCGG
This sequence comes from Pinguiococcus pyrenoidosus, assembly GCA_019677205.1. NCBI lineage: Eukaryota > Pinguiophyceae > Pinguiochrysidales > Pinguiochrysidaceae > Pinguiococcus > Pinguiococcus pyrenoidosus. The sequence continues at coordinate 16,350 of JAAMXY010000247.1, read as the reverse complement.
AGGGTTTTGCGGGCCGAGCACGGCTCAGTATGGAATTGCCATGGCACCAATGCTGTTTCCCCTCCCACCCTAAACCACTTTGCAGGAGTATCTGGAAGCGCACTATGTGGCCGATGCCGGAGTCGGCGTGTACCACACGGACGGGGCGCTCAGCATCGTGATTGCCGGCACGAAGCTGAACCTGAGGAACTACTGGGCTGGCAGCTGGAACAGCTCGTGGCAGTTCGACGGCACGGAGCTGACGGGCAAGGTGAAGATTCGTGGGCACTACTTTGAGGACGGAAATGTACAGCTGCAGGTCGAGAAGGACATCCCGGCGATCACCGTGGCGCGAGGTAGCAAGCAGGCGGAGGAGGTGGTCAAGGCGATCTCAGAGGCAGAGCAGGCCTTGCAGCGCGGCCTCGAGGAGTCCTACCAGAGCATGAGCGAGACGACGCTGCAGGCCATCCGTCGTGTCATGCCCATCACGCGGACGAAGATGGTCTGGAACCTTGCTGCCCATCGCATGACGAGTCAGCTCAAGGGATAGTTGCACAGCGCGTGCGCATCGTTGCGTTTATTCAAAATGGCGAAGACAAAAAAAGGAGAGCGTAGCCTCTCGGCAGATGGATGGGGGTTCGAGATGTGTCAAGCACAAGAAGAAATGTTCCTATTTGTTGCTACAGCTAGCTTCCGAGCTTCGAAGTTGGGGCACCTCTGTGGCGGGAAGGCGCCACAAGCTCGCCTAACAGAAAGGTGGGACAGGGGAGAGCCCCTTTCACATGAAATCCATCAGGGAGTCCATCAAGCGGACGTCGGCGCTTCAGATCGATTGAGCAGCCCACTACCACTTGAAAAATCTTGTGCGCCCCTTTCACGCTGTTGTGATGCCCCTTTTTCAATCTTTCTTACCTTACGAGAGAGTGGAGAGGCAAGAGGCGACGTGATCCCCGAGAACAGGATTGATCCTCCGTCCAGGCTTGGTGTAGCGAAGTCTCGCTGCGGCGCCGCGCGACCTGTGCGCTCACGGACAGTATGTGGCAAGGGCATTCGCAGGAAGACTTGACGTGACTTATGTTTTTGTTGTATCTTTTTTTTTGCTTTTGCCTTCCATGCTCACGGCGCGCCTACCGCCTTCCTCCTCTGCCCTTGATGACCAATGTGACGCTTGACTTTGGCGTCACATTGGCAACGGCGAGGGACTCGCTGTCCCTCAGGAACTTGCCCGTATGATTGAATTTCAGCTGGAACTTGTTCCCGGGAATGCCGATCATGTTGGAGAGCTGCTCCTTGACGGATTTGACCAGCCCCTGCGCGGACACGTTGATCGAATGCACATTCTCCTGCAGGTTCCAGGCTGCGTTCTCGGGAACGAGGACACTTATGGAGTACTCGGCGGGATACTTGCGCAGGAACTCGTCGACGGACATGAGTGCCGTTGCAAGCTTCGCGCGCTTCACCTCCGGCGCCGGCGCCTCCGCGTCCTCCGGCGCGGCCCTCTTGTCTATGCCTGGCGGTGGTCCCATCTCCGGTCCCGCGGCCTTCTGCACATCCCCAGCAGCCGCCCGTGCAGGTCCAGCAGGTGCCTGCGCATCTCCAGTCGGTCTCCGCGCGCTCCCAGGAGCTGTGTGCACGGGAGCCGGCAACGCGGTGGCAATCACCCGCGGTGCAGCGGCAGGCGGAGCTAGCGATCCAAATCCAGCAGGGCTTCGGGGCGGGCCTGCGGACGTCGGCGGGGCTGCATCCGTGGCAGCCGTTCCCGTCTTGTCCTGAGTCCCGTCGGTATCGGCCTTGGCATTTCTTCCCTCCCAGATGATCGCCTGTCTCTCTTCCGCGTTCTTCTGCGCGTCCCGTGCGTCCTTTAGGAGCGCGAGCTCCTCCTCTTCGGTGCTGCCAAAGATATCTACCCGGCGGTTCGCAAAGCTCTTGAGGTTGTCAGCGATGCTGCTGCCCGCTGCGATGTTCGTCTCGCTCTGCCTCTGCTGTGCCCGAAGCGTCTCGGTGCGGTACTTCGGATCGATGAGCTGGATGCGCATGTGCTCGGAGACCTCGTCGATGGGCACGGCCTTGCCGCTGACGGGATCAACGACCAGCTTGGGTGCATCCGCCGTGACCGTTTTGACCTGCGGCTTGTAGTCGGCGACCACCTTGATCCCCTCCTCGGCCGCATCCTGCATGTCCTCATCGTCGTCGTCCTCGTCGTCGTTGTCGTCGTCGTCGTCCTCGTCGTCGTCGTCTTCCATGTCCATATCCATGTCCTCGTCGTCCTCCATATCAACATCTTCGTCGGCCTCGACCCCGTCCTGCTCTTCCTGTGCGGTGCCCTCCGCCGGAGTCTCCAGCAGCTCGTCCTTCCCGAAGTCAATGGTCTCCACGATGGTGAAGTCATGCCAGTCAATGCTCGTGAACGCCATCCTCTCGGCCACCTCGGCCTCCTCCTTGGCCTGCCTCGCCGCCTCGCTGGCCCGCTCGTGCTTCCAGCGCCACACGGCCCGCTCGATCACCCGCGTGGAGTCCAGGGAGCGCCGCAGGTCCTTCTTCACACCGTCGGGCTGGTTGACCAGCTTGCTGTAAGCGTCCACCAGCGCCGAGAAGAACGCGAAGAGCATGCTGGTGGGCCGCAGGAAGTCGAACTGAGCGTTCCTCTCCTCTCTGCTCTGCAGCTCTGCGAGGAATTGGCGGCCTCCCAAGGCCGTGAACTGCGCGCACAGCTTGATGACGTCCAAGTCGGCCACGCTGAGCGCCGCCATCTCGGGTAAGATGAAGTCCAGCGGCGGCGGCGCTTCGTCCTCCGGCACTTTCTTGAGGGCAGTGACGATGGGACTCACGATGACTTTCGAACGCTCCAAAGTCTGCTTCTGCTGCTTCTCCTCCAGCTCCCGCTGCTCCTTGAGGCGCTTCTCCTCCTCGGCTCGCTTGCGCTCTTCGGCTTCGCGGCGCTTGCGCTCGTTCTCCTCCGCAGTGCCCTCTTCGAACTCGCGGATCTTGTGCTCGTAGTACGCGTAGTACACGTCGTTCTTGCGCATGAAGTCGAACTTGTGGCCCTGCGCACTGCGCAGGATGCGCTCTTCAAACGTCTTGCCATTCTTAGCCACGAACTGCGCGGTCTTGTCCGCTACGGCGCGAATGTCCGGAGGCGGGATGATGATGCCCACCACTTTGCCCTGCGTCGCTTTCTCGCTCTCCGCGATGAGGTCCACCTCCGCACTCATCTTGGGAGGAAGGAGCGCGCGGCAGGATGCGGGAGGTGAATGGAGAGCTTCAGCTGGGAAAATGGCGCCAAAACACGCACAGAGAGGGAGGGAACGAGGGGACAGGACAGCGAGGCAGCTCAAAAAAAGGATACAGTTAGACCAGATTTAGTATTTGCTATAATATATATTTTTAATCAATTACTTGTTGTGAAATGTAGTTAGTTTCAAATAATATATATCTCTTAAAAATATGAAGACCGTAAACTTTCTGATGCGAGAGGAGAAATGAGAGATGATTTGAAGGACCGTGCGCCTGCTAGATGTATTTATATACATCATATCGACCTAGCATGTTAAGGCGGCTAGCAGCAATCTCTTATTGAAATCAAATGGATTAACACAACGGCCGCCTGTTTAAACGAAGCACCCGACCGGACAATCCGGCGGGGCTTCCGTTTTTGGTTCCATCTTTTTTTTTCCATTTCTTCTTATCATTATTCGGCATGCCTCCATGCCTATTTCGCTTCATATACCCGCGACTTCTTCTACTCTGCAAGACGGCTTGCAGCAAACGAACATTCAGATACCCCTTATCGAGAGTCAAAACTTAAGCCGTCTGTAAACGAGGCACTTGACCGGACACCCCGGCGAGGCTTCCGTTTTTTGGTTCCGATCTTTTTTTTCCGTCTCTTCTTACCATCGTTCGTGTCCGAGAAACTCTCCAACTTTTCTTGGCAAATTCAAAAAAGGAGGCAAAGCTTTCTCGACGCCTCTCTCCTCCCCAACTGCACAACACAGTCCGATATGCGCCCCTCCCCGTCACGGGGCGGCCTCGGCACCGCGGGGCTGCGGCCTCTGACCAATTCGGGCACGCGGCTGAACACTGGCAGCCGCCTCCGCACTGGCGTTGCCCTCGCCACCCCCGGCACGACCGCCGGGCGCGGCCTGAGCGCGCTCAGGACCACGGCGACGGTGACGCATCGGCCGGTGACGCAGCAAGGCCTGTCGGGCATGAAGACCGGCGCGGGTCGCGGACGGCAAGTGCAGGACCTGAGCTACTACATTGCAGTGGTGCGCAACAAGAACAGCGCGATCCGGGAGGAGACGCAGCGGCTTCAGGAGGAGTTCAAGAAGCGGGAGAGTGACGTCAATGGCTACGGCGCGCTGGAAAAGCAGTATGACAAGCTGGTGAAAGAAGTGCGCACTCTGGAAGGACAGCTGGCGGACTACAACCTGGCTATGGACAAGCACCGCCACGCCACGGACCCCGAAGAGCTCCGAGCCTTTCAGGTCCGTCGCCAAGCAAGCGCCAAAAGGGGGTTGCTACACTTGGGCATGATGTCTAAGAGGTTGGTGGGGTCTGGGGAAACTCTTGGGCCGTAGGCACAAATCGAGGAGAAGGTCAAGGTGGAAGGCCAGGAAGTCGACCAGATCTTCCTGCAGAGGCAGGCGAAGGAGAAGCTCATTGACGAGGTGGAGGGCAGCATCGCAGAGATTCATCGCATGGCCGAGGAGCGGATCAATCAGTTGGAGCCGGAGAAGGTAGGGCGTCGCGGTTGCTCCATTCTTCTTGCCAACGAAGTTGCTTGTGGGGACAAACACTGAGGTCTGATGGTCGCCGGTCCCTCCCTCCCTCCCTTTGTCCACGCAGCTCGAACGCTACCGGCGCCTGCTGCAGCAGAGCGAGCAATTCCAGGCAGAGTCCACGAAGATGCAGACCGAGGCGGATGGCGTGAACGCCAGAATCCGAGAAGCCGAGATCGCCCTCAAGGAGAATAGCCATCGAGAGGAATACAATCGGCTGGAGAGGCGAGGTACGGGCGCCTAACCTCGCCTCAGGCTTCTGCGCAAGGGGGCCACCTCCCAAGGAGAAGGGAGGACTAGGGAGATTCGAATGCTGAACCGCTGAACCGCTTAACCGCTTGCCACCTTGGAAATCCCTAGCGATGCAGCTCCGGCGTGAGAAGGAGAGCCTCGAGTACGACCTCAAGATCTCGCAGATGGACCCGCAGGAGGCCTTCGCGAAGCTTCGTGAGAAGGTGACCGACGACAAGGCCCGGACCGAAGAGCTGGAGGGCCAGATAGAGAGTGCCCAAGAGGTAAGCATGCTGCGGTGGCACGTCCTATTTGCCATGGCCTGCGACAAAAGAGCCAACAGAAACTGATCGGATGCCTGCGCTACTCTCCCAACGCGCAGGAGCTCGGCAGCATGAGGCGACATCTATCCGAGCTAACGTCCAGCTTGGAGCGCGGTCGTCCGGGGAATCAGGATGGGGCGAGCATGGACAAGATCATGCAGCGCGACCGCGAGATGACGGACTACATCGAGGCCTTCGACGGGAAGCGAACGGAAGTCTTGGACAAGCAGCGCATCGCGCAGGACACCATCGTGAGTCTGCTGGAGCAAATCAGCAACAATCTGCACAGCAAGGACAACCTCCCGTCCACCCAAGCGCACAAGGAGCTCAAGGACGAGGTCACCTTCAAGGAGCGGCAGCTCAAGAGCAATACCCAGACCCTCCAGAGCCTGCAGATGCACAAGCGGAGGACCGAGGCAGAGCTGGAGAAGCTGCAGAACCTCGACGTGAACATCAAGAACGAACTAGAGCAGCTCGCCGCCAACATGCAGAAGTGGGAGGCTGAGATGGTGGACTTTGACAACGTAGACGCGATCCGGGAAGCAGCCGAGGGCACCGAGCAGTATTTAGAGGACCTGCGCGGCCAGTTCATCAAGCGGCGGGACAACATGAGGGAGCAGGTGCACGTCATGAGTCGCAGCCACGAGGCCGTCAAGTCGCAGCTGGCGAGGAGCGAGACGCAGAAGGAGCTGGAGAGCGTCGAGAAGCGCCTCAAGTACCACGAGCAGACCATCTTCACGCTGCGCGAATTCATCGAGACGCGGGGGAGGGAGACCGACTATCAGACGGTCAAGGCGGAGTGCGTCAAGGTGACAGAGGAGCTCAACAAGATGCACCGGATGGCTATGTAAGGGGCCCTGCAAGCCTGCGGGGCTGCTGCAAGCCTGCGGGGCTCCTGCAAGTCTGCTGGGCTCCTGCAAGTCTTCGGGCCTTCTGCAAGTCTTCGGGCCTTTTGCAAGTCTTGGAACCGTCGAATAAGTATCAAATGCTTCGCGTCTCCACTCGGGTTGCTGCCAGGTCTCACTGTTTGCCACACCCGTTGCTCTGCGTGCCAAGCACGGGACGCTTACTTCACGTACGTGATCTGGCGAGTCTTCAGCGGTGAGTAGCGGAAGCGCTTGTAATAGCCCGTGATGAGGAAGGCGACGAAGAGCGCCGCCAGGATTCGCACACCAGCCTTCTTCCGCTCGTCGTGCTCGGGCTCCGCGCACCATGCGAGGAACGTCGCTACGTCCTTGGCCATCTGCGACTCGGTCGCCGGCGTTCCATCCTCGTACTCCACCTGGCCGTCCATGAGCTGCTTGGGCATGGCGATGGCACCTCCCGGGAAGTACGGGTTGTAGTGCAGTCCTGAAGGACAAGGCATCAGCGGTGGCTGTGTTCTTCTTGCACGCACTCTGCGACAACGCACCACTGAGCATGGTCTTTCCCTCGGGCGCCTCGACATATCCGGTGAGCAGCGAGAAGATGTAGTCGACGCCTCCGGGACGGGCCTTGGTGATCAGGGACAAGTCCGGCGGATACGCGCCGTTGTTCGCCGCCCGCGCTGCTTCCTGTTTGCATACGTGAAGAGAAGGGCCCCCATGAACCGAAGACATGGACATGAGCATCAGGACGTCCCAGAGCCTTCAACGGTCGCAAAGGCGGAAGAACAAAAGAAGGACTGAAGGACTGAAGGACCGAAGGACCGAAGGACCGAAGAGCGATCAAGCCACGCCATGCTTGACGCCATGGGCAAGAGTCGGAAGAGCGCCGCAAAAAAGCCCCGCCAGCCACCTTACAACCCCCCTGGAATCTCCACCAAAGGAAAAAAAAGGAAGCAAAAGGAAAACAAATCAGACTGCCAACCTACCTCATTGGCATGCGGCCCAGGGATGTAGTCGGAGAGCTTTCCCGGGCGCTCGAACATCTCCCCCTCGTCATTGGGCCCATCGACGATCTCGTAGGACTCCGCCAGCTTCTTGGCCTGGTCCTCCGTGAAGCACACGCCCACGAGGTTGCGGAAGGCGATGCGCTCCAGAGAGTGGCAGCTGCTGCACACCTCCTTGTACACTTGGAAGCCACGACGCACCGCTTTGTAGTCATAACTACTGAAGAATCCTGTGAACAAAAGCCGCGTCACTTCCATATTCCATCTGCGCTTGCACCCTTCCGCCGCTCTGCCTCATCCACTTTCGCTTTGGCGCTGGCTTCCAGGCAGAATCCAGCTCGGACTCTGGGCCGGAGCGGCCAATTCGGCCGACGGAGCTTGCGGCGCATACCGTTATGTGTCCAACCGGGGTTGAGAGACGGAATGTGGTCGTCGCTGGCGAACGCCACGCCACCGGTGGTCGCGGCGGCGGCGCCGAGGACGCCTGCGCTACGGCGGATGGCGGTGAGCATCGTACACGCGTGTAAGGCACAGGACAGCTCAGCTGCTGATGCGCAAATAACTCTCTCCCGAGTGAGAGACACCCGCGTTTTGGTTTTTGAATATGCGGCAAAACCCCTATACTTATGATGTGAATCGTGGAGCATTTAAATAGTATCGAATTTTTACATTCTTTCATCGGAGGAAGACGTTACAGATAAATTATGAAAAACTTCCTATTCTTGTGTGCATGCACCATACCCGAATATAGCGAAACGGTTTCAGTTCGCCAACGTGGATTTCGACGGGTTCAAGATTCATCTTTCGTTCGATGAGAAGAAGACAGATCGATGCTGTGCGACGATCGCTTTCGTACGCCAGATCCCGCAGAAGTTTCCCGCCTAAACGAGTTTGAGTGCTACGAGGCGCCATCCTCCAGCGGTTTCGCCTCTCCGTCTCCACGCCAGAACACCGGCGTTCCCTCCCCCTTCCACCTTCCTGCAAGGTCGACTGCAGACTCATCTGCGGCCCAGATTCTGACCTTCAGCCAGGGGTGCGTCGGCCGCTTGCAGTTTGAATCCAGCAAACCCTCTCGTCCGCCCTCAAAATCGCTGTAAAGGCCAACCACCACGTGCGCTTCGGTTGTTTCTTCTCCTTTAGCCCAGAGCAAGATGAGGAGGACTGCCAAGTCTGCGGCGAAGCGCGAGGCGCTGGCAAAGCTGCGCTCCCTGAAAGCTGGCAACGCGAGCGGCCTGGATGTGCTGGACGAGGAACTGGCGGGAGAGAACCGCATCTTCGACGAGGTGGACGAGGATGAGTACCGTCGCCGAGTCCAAGAGAGACGCAACGCGAACTTCGTGGTGGACGAGGAGGACTTTGGCTACTACGACGACGGAGAAGAGCATCTCAACGAGGACCTGCCGAAGAAGAAGAAGAGGAAGGCGGCCGACGGCAGCTTCATCAACAGCAAGGCGCTGCAACGCGCCAAGAAGCTCAACGAGCGACGAGACGACAAGATCGAGAAGAGCACAGGCCTGTGGAAGTTCATGCAGAAAAGCAATGCCATCGTCGGGCCCGAGGCGGCCGCCCCCTCCCGAAGCAAGCCGGGGAAGCCCAAGGTGTCGTCGCTGGACGTGGATGCGCTCTTCGACGATCTGGTGAACAACCCGACCGCCAAGCCCTCGAGGAAGAAGAAGAAGCGCAGGCACAGTGACAGGAAACGTATCAAGCGGGAAGAGTACGACGCCATGGACATGGAAGCGGAAGCGGAAGCGGAAGGGGATGCGGAGGCGGCAGGGGAACACCAAGCAGCGTACGACGACCCGCCTCCTTTCGACGACGAGAACCTTCCGCCCGAGGACACCGCCGCCGAGGCAATTGCCGAGCGAGCGGCGGTGGAGGCCGAGGATGAAGCCGGGAGCACGCCCGAGAACAAGCCGTCCCGGGAGGCCCGAGTCAAGCCCGAGCCGAAGCGGTCGCCGTCGCGACCGTCGTCCAGGTTCTCCACGCTCCGCTCCAAGAAGCTGAGCGCCTCGGCCGCCACCCAGGCCGCCATCAAGCAGACCGAAGCGAATGGCGCGCCGGCCCAGGGCAAGACGTCGGTGACGGAGTCCGACATTGCTGCTGTGCGCGAGTATCTGCCGGACATGTCCCTCGGGTTGCAGAGCGAGGCGATGATGGCGGGCGTGCAGTCGGATAGCACCAACTGTCGGCCGCTTTCCTCCACGGATGCAGAGGGGCTTCTGTACGAGGAGGAGACCAAGGCGCACGACTCCGACGACGTGACGAAGGACCAGTACCTGAACTTCTGGTGGATGGACGCTCAGGAGCACCAGGGTCAGATCTACCTCTTCGGCAAGGTGCACCTGGCTCAGCAGCGGAGATACGCGTCCTGCTGCGTCGTGGTGCGCAACGTCATGCGGTCGCTCTTGGTGCTGCCGGCGATGACGGACGAAGTCGACGAAGTGGGCAGCCCCGTGCGCGCGGGCATGGCGCAGGTCTACAAGGAGCTCACGGACATGCTCGTGCCCAGCTGCATCCCCAAGAACCTGCCGGGCCAGAAGTTCAAGTGCAAGCCTGTCATGCGCAAGTACGCCTTCAGCAATCCGGGGGTCCCGCGGGGCGAGGAAAAGTACCTCAAGGTCAAGTACAGCGCCAAGTTCCCGGCGCCGACGGATGATCCGGATGCGAGGTCCTGGGGACGGAAAGGAAGCGCGATTCAGGAGGTTTTCGGAACGTCCACCACGGTCCTGGAGCAGTTCATGCTCAAGCGGCGTCTCATGGGGCCCGGATGGCTGAAGGTGCGGGCGCCCCAGATCGCGACAGCACGAATCTCCTGGTGCAACCTGGAAGTGGTGGTCGACAACCCCAAGTTCGTCAACAAGCTGACCGATGCGCCACCGGCGCCGCCACTGGTGAGCAAATCACTTCCAAAGAACAACGCGTCGGAGACGGAAGCCGCCGCTGACCGTTCTGCCCTCGTCTTTCTTTCTTACAGACTACAATGACGCTGTCCATCAAGACGGTGCTCAATCCAAAGTCGCACACCCACGAGGTCGTCGCCGTCGCGGGGTTGGTGCACCGTGAAGTGTCCGGCGACGGCCCGACCGACGAAAAGTCCAGAAACCAGCGGCGCTTCCTTGCCGTGCGCGCTCTCGGGGCCAGCGCAGGTAGGAAACGGGTCTAGCAGCACCCTCGGATTGTGAACGGGGTGGGGGAGCTTGAAGCTGAATGAGCGTGGAATGACCACCGTTTGGCACCACCATCACGCAGGTCCAGGATTCGCGCCGAAGTTCCCGCACGATCTGGCCGCCACGATTGCCCAAGCCAAGCTTACGGGGACGCTCATGACGCTGCCCAATGAGCGAGCGCTGCTGAACGTCCTCTTCTCGAGGATCGGTGAAGACGATCCGGATGTCATCGCTGGCCACAACTTTCATCACTTCGGAGGGGACGTTCTCCTTGGGAGAGCGCTGGCGAACAAAGTGACGTCATGGAGCAAGATTGGCCGGTTGCGGCGCAGTACTTCGCCGCGGCAGCTGAACAACTTCATCCAGACGGCCATGGCAGGGCGTGTGCTCTTGGACACGCAGTCCAGCTCCAAGGAGGTGCTCAGGGAGACGATGTACACCCTCTCCCACCTGGCCAAGTCGCAGCTCAATCAGAACCTTGCAGAGCTGTCGCCAAACGACGTGCCCCGCTGCTACGGGACCGGCGAGACGATTGTCCAGCTCGCGAATCACACGGCGTTCGAGTCGTTCTTGACCCAGAAGCTCATGCTGAAGCTGCAGATCGTGCCGCTGACGGTGCAGCTCACGAACCTCAGCGGGAATCTCTGGAGCCGCACGCTGCGGGGCAAGCGCGCCGAGCGGATCGAGCTCCTGCTGCTGCACGAGTTCCACAACCTCAAGTACATTGTGCCCGAGCGTGTAGCCTTCCAGAACAAGGGCAGGAAGGGCCCGAGCAGTGGCGTCGACGCGGCCGGGGAGGGCGATGGCGACCTCAAAGTGGGAGGCACGGGAAGAAAGCGCGCCAAAGCCGCGTACGCCGGCGGCCTGGTGCTCGAGCCGAAGAAGGGCCTCTACGACAGCTACATCTTGCTGCTGGACTTCAACAGCTTGTACCCGAGCATCATCCAGGAATACAACCTCTGCTTCACCACCATCGACTGGCCAAAGTTCAACGAGAAGGCCGGAGCCCCGGCAGAGAACGAGGGCGAGGACGTGGAGGACGTCGCGTCCTGCTCGCAGATCCCGGACGCGCCGAGCGACACCGTGCCTGCCGGCGTCCTGCCTCGCGTGATTCGGACGCTGGTCGAGCGTCGGCGCAGCGTCAAGAGCATTCTGAAGAAGGAGCAAGATCCCATCAAGCGGCAGCAGTTAGACATCCGCCAGATGGCGCTCAAGCTCACGGCGAACAGCATGTACGGGTGCTTGGGATTCAGCTTCAGCCGATTCTATGCCAAGCCCATCGCGGCGCTCGTGACGAGCAAGGGCCGCGACACGCTCCAGCACACCGTGCACCTGGCGCAGGACTCGCTCAGCCTTGAGGTCATCTACGGAGACACCGACTCCATCATGGTCAACTCGGCCACCACCGACTTGAGCAAGGCTCGCACGCTGGCGCATCAGGTCAAGCGGGAAGTTAATAGACTCTACAAGACCCTGGAGATCGACCTGGATGGCATCTACAAGTGCATGCTCCTGCTGAAGAAGAAGAAGTACGCCGCGCTGCTGGTGAATGGGGACGCCAACGAGGAAGGCGTGGTGCCGACCAAGAGGGAAGTCAAGGGCCTGGACCTCGTGCGCCGAGACTGGTGCCAGCTCAGCAAGGACGTGGGCAACTACGTCTTGGACAAGATCTTGAGCGGGCAGAATAGCGAGACCGTCGTGGCGGACATCCACGAGCATCTGGAGAACCTCGCCAAGGACATGCGGGAAGGGAAGATCGACGTGCCCAAGTACGTGATCACGAAGGGCCTCAACAAGCATCCGCGGGACTATCCGGACGCGAAGGGTCAGCCGCACATCCAGGTCGCCATCAGCATGCTCCGGGCCGGCAAGCCCGTCAACGTGGGCGATCACATCCCGTACGTGATTTGCGGCCAGCTTGCCGCCCACCGCAACGGCGACGGAGGCGGCTCCAGCACAGCGGACGAGAACGACACCCCAAAGGTGAAGCAGGAGACGCCGGTCAAGACGGAGTCGGCTGGGTCGAGCAAAGGCGCCTCGGAGCGTGCTTTCCACCCGGAGGACGTCATCCGAAGCGGCGGCACCGTCACGCCGGACGTGGAGTGGTACATCTCGCAGCAGATCCTGCCCCCGATTGCACGTCTCTGCGAGCCCATCGCCGGCACGTCGCAGCAGATGCTGGCGGCAGCTCTGGGTCTCGATTCCAAGAAGTACGCGAGCATCCTCGCAAGTACGGAAGAGGACATGGACGTCGGGTTCACGCCGATGACGCAGATGGAGGACAGTGAACGCTTCAAGGACTGCGTGCGGCTGAAGGTATGTCCCGTGCCCGCCGATCGTCTTTCCTCGTCTCCGTGTCTCCGTGTCTCCTTGGAATGCTCAATGGTCCTCGGTCGTCCCCTTCCCTTCTAGCTGCGCTGTCTCTCGTGCTCGACGGACGCTGACTTTCCTGGAGTGTACGACGTGAAGGCACCGCTCGGGCTGAAGCCGAGCGTGTCCTCGGGCTTGCGATGCCCAAGCTGCGACGCGCTGTTCTGGGGCGCGCCGGATGCCGCCGCGTGCTTCGCTAGGTTATCCAATCGTCTGAACCTGGCGATTCGCGCGCAGCAGCAGGCCTACTACAACCCCGTGCTCACCTGCGACGACGCCAGCTGTGGCATCACCACGCGGCAGCAGTCGGTGCTTGGGGACATCTGCTTCAACAGTGGCTGCCGCGGCGGCCATCTGCGCGTCCAGTTCGACGCGAAGCAGATGTACAACCAGCTGAAGTACTACGAGAGCCTCTTTGACGAGCCCCGCGCGCTGAAGAAGCTGCAGGAGAGCGGCGCGCCCAACCCGTCGAAGCTCTCCGTGGACGAGGCGACGGTGTTCGGGTTGCTCAAGCGGCAGGCGTCCGAGGTGGTGAAGACCTCGGCGTACAACTGGATCCGCCCGTCGCTCTGGAGCGCCGTGTTCGCGGAGGCCAAGAAGTAGGGGACGCGCCCGTGCGAAGACCAGGAGAGTCCAGGTGTATGCACACACTGAAATTGAGTCTGCAACCTGGCATCTCCTGCGCAAATCGATCGTGCTATTCGAGGCTGTACCCGCTCGCAGTCCACGCATGCAGTCTCGCTCTGTACTGGAGAAATCTCACGACTCATCACTCCTCGACGCGGCCGAGTTGACAAATGCAATGCCTGTTGCTACATACTTCGGTTGGCATGTGGGTTGCTCTTACTCCATAAACGACCATTCGCCCACATGACATGTTCTCGCACGCGCCGTCCAAGCTCGGCTCCGTCCTGCGCACTGCCAACCACGCAAGACGCGTCGTGCCTGCTCTATCATCTTATCACGGTCTGTCCGTTCGCTCCGGTCTTGCCGGGGCCGCTGCTGCCGAAGCGGAAGCCGGTGCCGCGCACCTGCGCCTCCTCCGCCATCGCCTGCTGCAGCTGCGCGTAGTCGCTGGGCAGGTGGTCGGTGAACTTGCCGCTGGACACGCCGTTGGAGAACGAGGTGCCGAAGCTGAAGTCGGACCCGAAGCTGCCGAACATGCCAGAGGAGTTTCTCGAATGCTGGCCCTTACTACCCGACGACTGCGCGAATACTCCCAGGTGCGGGGGCTTCACCTCGTCCATGCTCTCATCTTCCTCATCCATGGTCAGCATGTAGCTCTTGCGCCGCGCGTGCGCCGTATCCTGCCCGTCCGTATCCGCCATGTCGGCGAGCTCCGCGAGGTTGATCAGCGCGTTGATGCCGTTGCTCCCCAGGCTGTCGCCCCTGCCCGCGCCTCTCCTGCTCAGCTCCTCGCGAATGAACCTCGCGCTCGACCTCTCGCTGCGATCCGGAGGCCCGGCCATGTCCATGACCTGGTGTGGTGTGGATGCGAAGAACCAGCGTCGGCAACGTCAGGTCAAGGCTCGCGATGGCCACCTTGTTGTGGCAGATGCAGACGGAGAGACGCTCGTACCTCTTCGCTATTCTGCCTGCTCAGGGAGGGCATCGCTTCTTGGAGTTCCTCGGGGGAGAGGATGACGTCGTTGAGCGAGTCTCCGCGGATGTGGCCGCCCTCTCCTTCCGCTTTCACCACCTCACGCATTCCGGGAGGCAGGTGGCCCTGCGGCGTGCCGTAGCCGAACTCGGACAGCTCGGCCATGAGCTCGTCGGACAAGCCGGAGATACCACGCGAGCGTCGCCCATCCGAGTTGCTGCTCGTGTTGCTGCGTAGTAGCTGCAGCTGCTCCGCTGTGAGCCGACCCTCGGGCTCGCGACTCTTGGGGGACTCGCCCTTGATGCCGCGCATGGCGATCGCCTTGTTCATGGGCGATTGCTGCCGAAAGTGCTGCTGCTGCGGCGGCGGCTGCGGCGGCTGCGCCGCGTTAAAGTAGGCGTTCGCGCGACCTCCGAAGCCGGACTGCACGAAGGGCATCTGGCCGGAGAGCTTGGCGTTGGCCATGAGGGCCATGTACTGCGGAGAGGCGTGGTTGTCCACGGCTTCCATGCCGCGGAAGTCGTTCCTCGGCATGCCATCCTCCTGGACCTTCTTGAAGCCCTGCGGCGGCAGGTGGCTGAGCGGGAAGCCGCGCTCCGGATACGTGCCAGACTCGACCGAGTCATTGGACGATTCGAAGGACGGACGCTCCTGGACCGTCTCGACCACGTGCTGGTGCAGTGCATCCGTGGACTGCGTGAGCCGAACCTGCGTTTGCGGGGAAGAGGTTGGGGGAAGAGAGAGAGAGAATGAGAACAAGGAAGAGACAGAGGTCCGGGTG